>KK116250.1:131345-180354 GCA_000611955.2 Stegodyphus mimosarum | reverse complement strand
AGAGATAAGAGATGGATTTGTGTGTCGTTTATAGGCTCATTTCCTCAACTCTTTATCAATATTCTCATTTATTTAAAAAGTTTTATTTGAAGCTACGTATGGTTGAAATGAACATTTTTACCGTAGATATTACCTAAATATTTTATGCATTCTTTTGACAAATGGACGAGAACACACTGGCCAAAATATAAAGTTTAATTAATTTAGGGAATTATGGAACATAATGCACTGCCATGCAGACTATTATTTGAATGTTAATATGATAATCCAAAACTAAAAATAAATAAAGAGTATGACGCACATATAATGTTGTAAATTTGCTTAATGAGACCACAATTTAATTATACCGTTTAAAAGTACTATAAAATAGCAAAATACTTCTTAAACATTTGTTATCTGTATTGGATTTCAGTAAATTAATGATGTAAAAATTTTATTTTTCTTCATATATAAAAAATGTGCAAGTTTTAGGTCAAAATAAGTAGATTACTTGTTTTAAGTTTCAGTTTTTCTTCTTGACTAACTTTGAGATGAAGATACGCGAATTTAAGCCCATTTGCCCTGCGTGCCATTGAACTGCTGTAACAGTTACAACGTAACAATGTGCCGGCGTTAGCACATTCCTGTCCGGTGCAAACTGTGTAGGTCTTAAATTTTACTGTCTGATGCCTCCCTAAATTCTAAAAATTTGCCACGCACAAATCCCGTTATCCAGTGCCACTGACTTAAATTATAAAAAAATTGCAATCACTAAATATTATTGCTCGGTATTTTTCTAAATTTTAGAAACTTTACTATCCCAAAATTTTTTGCCCGGGGCGGTCGCACAGGTTGCTCCGCTCCAGACTTGTTAGTAAGTTCAGTTTATTGGTTCATAATTCAATGTTAGTTGTCTTATTATTATCCAGCACACTTTTAACTTTTCCTTCTTCTAAAATTTGAGAAAATTGGAGAATAAAAAATAGCTGAAAATATTTCTTTATTTTCATCAACATTTGACATACTTTTATAACTTGACATTTAATCTCACAATATAATTCTTCTGAAAGATCGACGGGAATTTAAATCGAAACGAACAATCCAATCTTATCTTTGCCCCCCCCCACCAGTCGCTGAGATGTGAAATTGCTGAACACTATTTCTGTGCTAGGTTCGATTCCAGACGAACGGCCGGCTGCATGGGCATTATTGTGATTTTCTCCACGTGTAATGTATAGGAGGAAGTTTTCCCTTAGACAACCCTCCACGAGGATATCTCGCTCCTTAGGCAGATAGACCTAGAGTGTACGAGGTGTTTTCTCCTTTTCTCCCTCCTTTGCCTTTGTTGGTACCGCTGGAACATTCGTCATGTATTCATGAGGTCCGTGGTCGAGTCCCGGCGAGTGCATTGCACATTTCCCACACCTAGTATCAAGAAAAGCTCATGACTCCCCAAGATGTCTGGCAAATTCACGTCAACAACCAGGCTTATCTTTATTTATAATTCCTAATTCATCAACATTGTTGTAGCATAAAACCTACTGTAACTTAAATCCAACGCAAGGAGGGAAATCTAAATTTTCTTTTTATAAAAGTGAATCATGTATGGACCATTTAATTAGTTAAAGAACATCCATAACTATATTATTCTGTTACTATTACTATTCTGTAACAATATTAGTCTGTTACTTCAGGCATTGAAAAATTACTTCCAATTTAATAGTGTTTTGGAGTAACTTCCCTGTGACAATTCAGTTTATTTGAACTAACACGTTGTTTTTAATTTGCATTTTACTTAGTCACACAGATCGTTCCCTCCAGATGGTTACTTAGATTTTTGAGACGTCGAGTCTGTGCCTTGGTGTGGTTGAGCAAGCTAGCTTAATTTTGGATACACGAGAAATTAGCTGTTTGTGAATGCTGCTGTTTAATCCTGGCTGATGTTGCTGATTCTGGAGAAATCTTGATGAAAACGATAAGCTATGTTTGAAAATTCAGCGCTTTAAAATTAGATAGAATTGTGGTTCTTCCTAAAGAAAAAATTGTGAATTTTTATCATGAAACTAGTGTTTAGTCAAGCAGACTGTCATATGTATTTCTCATGTTAATTCTCAAACAGAGTCATTAAAATTTAAGTTGAATATTATTGGGTTCTTGTTTGCAGGATCCTTGAAATTTTCTTTCTCATGACAACTTGTGTAAGGAAATTATTAGCATCTAATATTTTAGAATCTGCAGACCTAATACAAGCACTCTTAGACTAACAGTAGGTGGTATGACTGTGTAATTAAAACATCATTTATCAATATTTTAAAAATGCACGCTTTATTTTCAGCTAAGCTTCGGAAGGAGTCTAAGAAAATTCCTCAGCTCACAGAGTCAGGAATATTCAGAAGAATATTTTAGCGAAATTAATTTTGCCTTTCATAATAGATGTTCCGTAGTCATAAAATTTGGCCACTATGCACGCTACCCAACAATGAAAATATAATGAGGAACCATTGTAAGAAAAAGTTAAAAAAATGACACGTCTTCTTATAGAAGCTCTCTCGCAAAATGAATTGCTCACCATTTGCGTAGCTTTTCACGAAACATATATCTTTTTTCCATGTCTTCCATCATAGATTCATTTCTTTCTATACTCTATGTTGAGTCTCCTCTGTTCGCAGTTCTGTTTTGAGTGACACACCCTGACTCTGGTGCCTATTTCTGAACACGCACAATCCCGAACGAACTCATTTTTCAAGAAGTCCTGGGATGTGGTTTTGTTTTCTTGACGCTTTTGTATTTCTTGCTAAAAGAAAAGGACGAATGTTATTCATCAAGATACATTTTCGTAATGTTTTTATTTGGGATGTAAGGTTTCAGTCGTTAATTAATGAAACTATTCAACTGGAAAGTAAATTGAAACACATCTGATGACTAATTAAATTGTGTTTTAACGATAATATAAGTTAAAACATCAACAAATATGTGTTATGGTCATTAATAATAATAACATGAGTTAAAGTCGTTAATAATATGTGCATTAAAGCTGTTGGCAGTAATACTGTTGCATGCGTATGGGTTCGTAATGGATTGAACGCACATAGAACGATGATAGCGCATTAGAATTTATTTTCCCAAAAGAAACACATTACACTTTTGGAATTTTATAGAAAAGTGCTCGTACAGCTCTTCTCAATATAACAAAGGCCAATCAGTTGTTACCACGTCAAGTTACTAATAACGTTAAACACAATAGAATGCAAAGTGCATCGAAAGAGAGAGGTTCGCACGGAGTTTTCAGTATACTGAAGTGCGCTTTTAACTAAAAAGTGAGAGCTGATGCTTTCTCCGGTATTTAATTGTTTTCCTCCGGCCACCTAGAAACCTCTTGTACCTTTCATTTCTCAAAATTATTTTGAGGTATTTACAGTTAAAGATGCATGTAAGGGCTGGATTCGGTTACAGTTAGATATAAGGATCAATTATAATTATTTAATTACAGTGCAAACTACAGTTATATAGGGACCGGACGAAAATATCGTCAAATTGTCCCTAAGTGTGGATACTTTTGGCGACAAAAATTAGTCTTAAATCTCCAGCTTGGCAATATCTCACCAATATACAGAGTGAGTGTCTCAATAAAATGTGTACACTTTTTGACAGTTCATAACAACCACAGCTTTTGTGTTTGTTCAGGTGTGACTCCTTAAAATAAGATCTGGATTCAGATGAAACTTTGAGGAAAGAAAATTCGTTCTGAAGTGCTACTGAAAGACCGAGAGCATAAGTGAAATGCAAAGAATGGAGTTTCAAGGAGACACATCAACAAGACTCACGATATTACTCGTTTGCGGGATAAGTTTGAGGAAGAAGAAACTGTTAAGGATGTCTATAAGAACCATTGCGGAAGACTACGATCATCCATCAGTCCCACAAGAGAAAAAGAAGTCATTGAAAGATTTCAGCAATCGCGAAGAAAATCTCTTCATCAAGCAACTAGTGAGACAGGAGTTCCAAAATCAAAAGCGTGCCCAATGGAGGAGTTTTATTCCTAGATTAGTACATGCTCTCATGGAAGATGATTTTGACAGAAGAGTTAAATTTTGTGAGTGGTACCAAGGAAAATATGCAGAGGACAATCAATTCCCATACAAGATTGTTTGGAGTCATGAGGCTACGTTCAACTTGAATGGTTCAGTTAATCGTCACAATTGCACTTATGCGCACCTAACAATCCTCATGTGACAGTGGAACATCATGTGAACTTACCAGAGATTGCAGTGTGGTGTGGTGTGTCAGCATTTGGTTTAATTGAACCTTTCTTTTTTGATGCTACAGTTAATGGTGCAAATTACCTCGATTTGGTACAAGAATCCTCTATACCACGTATCCAAAAGATGCTTAGAAATGAAGAATGGTACTTCCAGCAGGATGGAACACCTCATCACTATCATCGTGACGTACGGGCCTGTCATGACGGTCACCTGCCAAACAGATGGGTAGGGCGCAGAGGAAGTATCGAGTACCCTCTACGTTTGCCGGATTTGATCTCCATTGATTTTTTTCTATGGAGACATGTTAAACACAATGTTTATACCACAAGACCAACTACAATGAATGAGTTGAGAGCAACCATTGAAAAAAATGTGTCAAAATACCAATAGAAATTAATAGGAATGTTTTGGATTCAATCAGTGAGTGTTATCAGCTTTGCATGGACCACAATGGGCAACAATTTGAACACTTTCGATAATTGCCTGATTTCTATATTTGTTCGCATTATTTTCATTTTTTGAACTCTTCTGTATTAAAAAAATTGTTAGTGTTATTCTCATTTAAAGAGTGTGTACATTTTATTGGGACAATCTGTCATGAGGTAGCCATTTACCTAAATGTTAGATACAGTTGCCCCTGTAATCTCATTTCCTATCAGAGCTTAGTCTCTTCAGATTTTTATGTTACATTATATATTGCAATTTCGCATGCAATTTTATTAAAATTACTTACATATATACAAAATTCCTAACAATATATATTACGGCATAACTATTTGGCAGATGTCTAGTAGACATTAACAGATTCTAGTTATCAGCTTCAATAACTTAGTACAGGGGCACATGTCAAAAAAGGTTGAATCTCCGATTCCAGTCGTATAAGATCAAGACGTAGACCTTTAAAATAGTTTCTCATGATGTACCAGTTGGAAAATTATAGATTACAACATCGAAAATAAGTGTTCAAACTTACGGCAAACTTTAACAGAAAACTTTTATCCAAGCGGGATAAGAATGAGCTATTAATTGAATTTCAAACCTTTTTTTCAAATTAAGGTAGAAACTTGGAATTAAATTTTCTTCTATATTCATTATGAAAGTTTCAACTATCTTTTTCTTTTTCGTTTTTCTTAAATTGTTTGAATCTGTGGAAGAATGTGCAAAACTTCTACTTAAATAAAATGAATCACAAACAGCTAACGCTACTAGAAACATTGAATTATTGCTTAAGTATTAATTTCAAGATCAATTGCTATGTAAGCAAATTAGAAAAATTTTCAGCTTTCGAGAAAGTATTTAAAAAGTTATTTATTGTTATTTGACAGACATGGTAGAAGAAAGAATTTCAAAATATCTCATTTAAAAATTTCAAAAGCGGATCTCGCATTCAGTTTGAAGTAAAATGTCAAGTTAATTCTGAGTAAGCTCTTCTGAAAATTGATTGGAAATGCATTAAAAAAGAAGAAGAATCGAGAAACGGGTAAAATGGAACTCCCAATGCTATTATAATAAACCTTGATTAGATTGTTTTAGTGGGTGTAGAGATTATTCCACTTTTTTTTAAATATCTGGTCATTCAAAATTGCAAAAATTATTGAAATAAAGGTTTTTAGCCCTAAGAGGATGCTAGTCCTGAATGGGATATTAATCTCGAAACGGCATTTTGCGTTGAATGGTTGTAAACGATGTAACATTTTTGAGATTCGTGCAACGCTTGAGACGGGGTTCGTGAGATGTAAACTCGTCTAGAAATAAGAAAACAGTGTGAAGCAAGACTGTCTGACCAAATGACAGTCTCCCATTGCTCTACAGTTCAGATTTTATGACTTTGGCACCATGTTTTCTCCTCTTCAGGCATTTTGATCACTGATAAATGGCTTTGAATTGCAGCTGGCCCCAAAGTAACTTATTTGTGAATCTCGCTTCGTATTGCTTTGTTGCTGACAGGGTTGTGACTGGGACATCAGTTTCAGCAGTCAGTTTTGGGACTTTAGTCCTCTTATGTTTCACAAAATCCTCTTCAGTGATTGTCTGTCATGATCAGAGTTTCGTCCGCTCTGTGATTTAGCAGATGCAGTTTTTCCGGTTTTCCTATCTAAGTTGGAAATCTTAGATACCGTGCCTCTTGAAATATTAGACACTTCAGCTACGTTAGTTGCGGAAGCATCTCTCATTCGAATCCCAACAATTTTTCCACTTTTGAATTCATTTAGCTCCGACATGATGCATTAACAACTGCACAGAACACTGTCTCGAACGACAATTGTAACGTATTGAGTATGCTGTGCAGGTGGCGTTACGGAGCAAAAACATCACAGCCACCAACAGCTTTTACAAGATAACTTTTGAAAGTGAAAACTTGTATTTTATGAAGTGTTTCCATATTTTTTTTCCAATCCCTGTATGTTCTAGCTAAGCGACATAGAAGCAAAAGAGCGAGCGCTTGGATCTTGGATCGTTATTTGAGGCTGGTAACAACTACAAAAGAGATTTCACCAATAAATTTTGATTATGGCTTAAGGCCACTAAGTTGAATAAAAAATAAAGGTACAAACGTTTAACGTACAAACTCCTAGGCGAGAATAACTCAAAGTAACGATGTCAAGCACTCATAACCCCTAAAAGATGAAAGAAATTTCTTGTCGAAGCAGAAATCAAGTTGAAAAATTCAGGAATCGAAGCTTTACTACCCCTAAATTTCAGCAAAATTTAGAAGCACCTGGATTGCTTGGAATCGGGCTCTCAAAATTTCAGCTGGGGTTTCTTCTGCCTGAAATTTACTGATTTGTTGAATGCTGTTTTCGTGTGTATTTCGGATTTTCCCATTAAAATTCCAGTTGAACACTTCATTTAGATCTCTTGGAGTCTGCGTAATTTTTCTTTTAACGTTCTCACTATACGGGATGATTTTCATAGCATTGTCAGGTTTTTCTTCCATTTTATTCAAGACTGGGAATTTTTTTGTTTGCCATTTCGGGGCATGTAATTTTACTTGGAATATTTCTTTTCTTGAACTTCTCTTCACATGCTTTGCATAATCTGTCACTGCTAACGTATTCCTCTCCGAAGAATATACCTCATCCACACATACAGCACCGTTCTTGATTATTGCAGTAATGATGTGTGTGTCCGTACGCCTGACAAAGATAGCATTGTGTGGGCCTTTTTCCTGGAGTAAATCTTTCTATCCTAACATTTACGCTGAACATATTGTTAAGATTAAATAAGGCTATTAGTTTTCAACTCGAAAAAAAGACTGTTTTTTCTTGAATTCCATTTTTTAAACTGAAGAATTACTTCACTTTCAAAATCGGAACTTAATCTGTTTTAAGTCATTTTAAATTGCTTCTTCACTTAACGGAAGCTGGTATTTTTCATGACTACTATAATATTACTTTCCCTTAATAATTGATGGGTATAGAATGCAATGTTCCTTTCTTTAAGCATTTTTGTCATTTCCCAAAGTCCATACAGTTTTTTACGTAGACAAACATGGATTTAGTTTTCATATAGGTCTCATGTTCTTCTTGGCAAATTTCTCTGAAAAGTTCGTCCATTCTGAGCCAATCACATGATTCTTGGGAAATACAATCGGGGAACCTTTCATCCATCTTTTCTGCATTTTTCTGAGAATTTCCTCTTGGTTATCGTGTTTTTGTTCTCTATTTCCATGGTTTCCGGATTTATTGCAGTTTTTGCTGGGTTCTTAAGAATATTGTACTTATCCTGAACTTTAGCTTTGGAAGTAACATCTTCAGTGCGAAGCCTTTTGGGCTAGACTTGGTCTACTATTGCTGCCTGTTTGTCATAGCCTGGTCTCATAATTTGTATGACAGGGTCCACTCCATTTTGATTAATGCATTTCAACAGCGGATCCGCTGTGGGTGTTGGTCTCGACAGGGTCCATCGCTTTCTGCTTTACCTGTCCAATTTTCATCTGAGTTTCAGATATTGCCTTGGAAGTCAATGACGTTTTAGATTTGGATTTCTTGGAAGTCGGTTGGGAGTCTTCCGGAAATTCTTACTATAAGATAATGTTTTCGATTTTCATTGAAATTTCAGAATTAGCGTAATAACTAAATTCATCATCATTATTAAGATCAGGAGTCCTATTAAAGTCCTTTTGAAGTGCAACCCTAAGGATACAGTACAGTGAAAATATTTAGGCAAACAATCCATTCGTGAATACTGAACTGCGTGCAACGCTTTCAACAACAACTGCTCAAGTAGCTGGGTTATTTATTAGCTTGGTTCCTTTGCTTGCGTTCTGAATGATGATTAGATAAAAACTCATAGCAATACATCGCTGTAGTTTTGAAGGGAGTTGTATTTATATAGAAATCAGAAATTTAAAGGACTATTGCCAATTAAGTATTAAAAATTTTTTCCAATAAAGTTTAATTTGGTAATACGTTTCCTTCATATATTTATATCTTACAAATATACAAATATATACTTATATATATGTGTAATAAACACAAATTTAGAAGTAATAATGTTGTAGAATTATTGATGGCACAGAATGTTAATTCATAATGAAGAAACTGGGCAACCGAGGCAGATTAAATATTCATTTTTATTTTAAAAAATATGTGGCAGCCACAAACAAATTGACAGACTACTCGTGCCTATTTCCACACGTTTACATTTTTGAAAGATTTGCAGTAAGAAGAGAGCAGCAAGCATTAGCCCAGTTAGGTCGAAACACAGAAAGCAAGTAAGTTGCGCTAAGGATTCATAATTTTAAATCAGAATGAGTAAGTTTCGGTTCTCAGTATATTGAATTGTATGATTGATAGAGATATAAAATTATTATTAGCTGGTGTAGTTTTAGTTTCATATACATCCCCAGAGTTATGTAAGAGTCAATGACATAGATTAGTCTCAAAATAACGCATTGCAGAGAGAGATTACTATTTTTTAGAATAGAGGGGGAAATATCAAAGTAAAACTAAGCATTAAGGGACTATAGCTAGTTTAAATTATAATTCATGTATTTTAGATTTACATAATTTTCAGTTTTCTAATGTAATACGTAAAACGTAAAAGTATGGAATAAAATTATTAAAATTAATTAGAACCAATTGGCAACAATAACATTAAATCCATAACTTTAATTAAACACACCCCCTCTTGAAGGATACACTTTGCACTATTTTGCATCATTCTGCAACATGTTACATCAGTCGTTCTTTGCAATTTCTCGCGACTATGAAATCTTTTACCCAATCGCTGCTCAGGGTTATAAAAAGAACTTTCCGAGCTTATTAATAACGTACAAATTTAAGCAAAAATCCATCTCTGAAGAATGTTTCTTGTTCAAAATAAAAATTATGTTTTAACGATCAAGCCAGTCGTGATTTTACCTTCCAGTCTTATCCCAAACTTGGCTCTTGAAATGCTTTATTTGTTTCTCAAAAATATAACCATTTCCTTAAACTAATTAAATACCTTCTAAAAATATATATTTCATTGCATTATTTTTACAGTTTTTAATCAAAGAACATATGTGAAACCCCTAAACAAAAATTAATACCTACTAAAATGAAAAAGCAAATTCAGGTCAACAGTTTCGAGTATTTGAATAACTGAAGCTACACTTCATTTCTTTTTCTTCTCTCTTTTATGTACATTTGTAATACTTGGTGTTTTCTGATACTAGATTTACTGTAATTGTTCAACAAAGGCCTCCTTCGGGAGGTATATATGTCTTCATATAAGAAAACTTCCAGCCGGCTTTTGTGATCAAATCTGTCTCATAAACCACAGCTGTAGCTCCTAACCTTTTCTTACCATACAGTGATCAGAAAACTTCATATATTTATTATCCCTGATTGCTTTGACGGGTATCCCACATCTGCGAGAAAAATAGGAAGCATAAAAGCTGCTGGCGATTAGACCTATCGTTCTCTGACGAAGAGTAAGAAGGAAGAAACTCATTAGAGAACGACAAACGACATCACCTGCTCCTTCCTGTCACCGTCAGCAGAAAATAATCCTTTCAAGATTCCCTTTCAGTTTGATGGTATACAGAAAACAATAGCTGAGCAATTCATAGGTTGAAAGGCCTTTGTTTTTGTAGTTGAAAAGCCGAAAAAGAATGCTTAAAATGCTTAGTCAGGTTTCAAAGATCCGACCAAAGTTTTCTCTAAGGATGGAGGAAACGTGGAAAAGGATGGACGAATTAAATCATCAAAAGAAATCCTACAACTGCATTTGATGCCTTTTTGAAATAAATTTACAAAGAAGTCCTGAACTGAACTGCTATTATATTTCTGGTTTTTGATTTAACTGAGCGGGAGATGAGGGATGAGGAAAATTTGGTATTATTTTGATAATTTTATCAGAAATTGTTTAGAGCCATCTCATTCATGTAACTGGAAGTTATTAAGATTCATAATGCGTTAGTACTATTTATTTAGCTATTGTATAAGAAAGATTACCTTATGTTTAATGAATTCTGTTTCATGAGATTTAATAAATGTGTATTATTTTAAAGGATGGATTTGTAATTAATAGAATTAATGAGCAGTTTTTACAGGAGCACTTATCGCGTTAAGTGTTTATCAGGTAAAAATTTATAAAGAGTAATTGCTTCAGTCTGTGTTTGTGTGGTGTAACTGGTAGCACATCTGGCTAGCAATCAGAAGACTGCGTGTTTCGAATCCCTGCGAACACACAACTGAGTTTTCTTGATTCTTGCTCTAGAAAATCTAGTAGCTCTGCAATAGCCTTTTCTAGGATTGGCATTGCTGGTTTTTCGATTGCTGCAAGATATGATACAGTTACAACACGAAAGTATGCAGTATATATATGTATATATATAAGGATAATTTAGTTAGTTGCAGATAATTTGATATTAGATGAAGGCTTAAAAAGGGAATACAAAAATTATTCTGCACTTGCGAGTAGATTAAAGTTAGAACACCACTGAAATATCAGTTACGTCCTAGAAGATGCCGGTAACTTTTGAAGAATTATAAAATCATTTGATAATCGAAACATATTTTTATGACTCGTTGATTACTCCATGGCATGGCACGGCTAGAAGATGCCGGTAACTTTTGAAGAATTATAAAATCATTTGATAATCGAAACATATTTTTATGACTCGTTGATTACTCCATGGCATGGCACATTAAAATGGAGGTAATCTACACCCTACAGTTTTGATTATGACGAATTACGTTTTTAACAATGAGTAGAAGCAGTCAAGCAAGAAACGTCGTTTAACAAGCAAGCATAGGCTACGAAAGAGCAGGTGTCTTGACGCGACCATAATTTGAATGGAGCAACGGGCTCCAGTTGCTCCGTATGTGTTACAAAGTATGTGCCGATGTTTAAAATTTCATCGGTTAAATAACAAGAATGCCTTTAAGGGAAACTGCAAAGCAGGTGAGAAAATTCTCTAAGGAAATCTAATTAAAGATTTGTGATATTCAAGCAATATCAAAGAAAAAACTAGAAACGGATTAGAGATATGGAGCCGAAATCTACAAAAGTAGAAGAGGCGGAAAAGAGAAATAAATGATCAGAGAGTGTTAGTAGGATAAACGTATTTTTCCAGTGGAAAGTGGCCGTGTTTTTGATTGCCGATAATTGGATTTTGGTGGTGTTTGACTGAAAAGTATAATTAATAGCGTGGTTTCTAATGCAGTCTTGATCTATTGAATTTTAAGATCATGGTGAA
Source organism: Stegodyphus mimosarum (assembly GCA_000611955.2). NCBI lineage: Eukaryota > Metazoa > Arthropoda > Arachnida > Araneae > Eresidae > Stegodyphus > Stegodyphus mimosarum. Next base: position 168,423 of record KK116250.1, on the reverse strand, counting down.
TAACTGAGTTCGTGATATACCAAGGGGAGTACATTACATTTAGTACTTAACATACTTTTCACAAACACATACTGGAAGACATTAATGTATTAGTTTAATTCCCTTATTTAAGAATCTGAGCTGGATTCGGGATAGACCTAATGCAGGAAGGTAGAAAGGATATATATATATATATACTTGATATATATGCTTATATATATGTGTATAAGTATATATATTAATAAGGATGTTACGTCGATTATGTGTTTAAGTTTTGTCTTCAGAGAATTATATGAAAATGCTTTCATATCGAGCTCAGGTGTTTTACGTCTAATTCAATATGATATATACATATACAAAAACTAACTTTTTATATTTAGTTTTAAGAAGATTTACATGTAGATGGTAGACATCATGATAGTGAAACAACGGGACTGGATTTATCTTAGTGTCTTCTAGATCAAAATTCCTTTAGAGAAATATTAAGTGATTTGTTAAGATATAAAAAATTAGATTATTCCTATACCTCCGATTAACTGTGGTCATTTATCCAAAACCAACCAGCATTTGTGGCTGATAAAAAAATAGAATTTCAAATTAAAGTTAAGTGTTAGGCTGGCCTAAAAGCTACATAAAAAGGATTAGCTCTCAAGTTGGCCCAAATTTGCACCGCGCTATTGGCAAGAATAAAGCAATGCCGAAGAGAGAATGCTGACGTAGAATATCAAATAGTAACGTAGTCTTTAACAGGAGGAAAAAGCTCTGTCTGAGCAATCTAAAACCTCGCTTTAAATACTGTCTCTTTCTACCTCATTAAATACGCGCGAACTAAAATTAGGATTGTGGCAGTAAAACGGAAAGGAAGAAGGGACAGTAAAGATGCGTAACATAAAATAACTTGTTAATTAAATTAAATAAATACTTTACAAAGTTTATAACAGAAAGATAAAAAAAGAATTTTTGTCAGCCATCTTACTAAGAAAACTGAATATTGATATGATAAACTGTGAAAAGACTGAAAAAATTATCAAAATGTATGCCAACACTTAACATTACATCAGGGACTCTAAACATATGCTGCTATGCTGTTTTAAAAATTTTTGTGATTTTCGTGTTGAACTGTATATGGCGTAAGTGCGAAGAAACTAATGCTTAATAATACAGATTAAAAGAGATTAAGAAAGAAAAAATTCTGGGACCAATAAATTCTGAAACCTTTAAGAATTTTTTTTAATGTTCGCATTACATTTGTATTTTGATAGAAGTCAGTAAGAAATTGAAGATTAAGCCCTGAAGTTATTTTTACGATTAAACAATTTACTTTGAACACATCATTTACCAATTCTTTTTAAATTACGTACTTTTTAGGTAAAAATTTTCTGAATGCTATACCATCTTCTGCCTTCTATATTGCACCTCATGCAATTTGTTCTCCTTTTGTATCTCCGCAGAAATGCAATACTACTCTGATAGCCTGTGATAGTTTTTCCATCGTTCCGCGATACACAACTGGGATGAACAACATTACCGGGATTTGAATCCTGCTTAATACGATCGTTTAATCGGCAACTGGTTGCAATATATATAACACAAATTGAATATACCTTGTAACATAATACATGGTTGACATCAAATTCAGAAATTTTTGTTATTTTTTAGCATACAAAAAATATAACTGGATTTAAGAATAACTGGGGTATTTTTTCCAAGGACACATAATTTTTCAGGGAATATCTTTTTTTAAGGACATCAGATTTAAGAATATTTTATCGGGATATATTTTTTTGCATTCGAAAGCATAGAACTACTACACATAAGATTATCAAATTCGATTACCAATTCAGAAATCCTTGTTTATTATATAAGGTATTTCTTCCACCTTCTTAACATGCCTTCGTGGTGTAGTGGTCAGTACGCTCGACGCGAATTCGAGAGGTCCTTGGTTCGAGTCCCGGCGAAGGCATTACTCGTTTTTCACATCTCCTGCTTCCAAATAGCCTAATGACTCTACAATTATTTGAATATTTTCCATAAACCTAGCTTCGCAGTTGAAGGCACAAGATAAAACAATCGAAACATCAGTTAGCGTTAATTTCAGTTAAAGAGCACAGTTATGAATTGCAATTTGCATGCTCTGTATCTGCTCTGAATTTCTTCACTCCGTCAGCTAATTTACATCTGTATCTAGGGCGAATTTTTGCCTGTACGAAATTAGGAGAAATGTTATGTAATACATACTTAGCTACTTCAGTTGTTGAATTACAATATCTTAATTGTAATGATTTATCTTAATTCTGTTATCAGACTTAAACGTTATTAATTTGTTTTTATTTTGTAGTTGATCTTAAATTTCTTTGCCCTGTTGGAAAGTAATTGTTGTCATTTAATTTTTTGACAGTTTTGGTTAACTTTGAATTTAAGTTGTTTGAGTAATTAATTTTTTCTTTTTCCTTATGGTAGTTTGGTTAACTATTTAAATTTTTGTTTAGTTAATACTTATTCTTAACTTGTTTGCTTAATGTTTAATTTCTTGTTAAGTTGACCCTTAAGGTCAATTTTTTAAAAACACTTTTAAAGTTTTGCCTTACACAAGTTGGTGTTAAAGTTTTAATTAAGTTGTTAACGTACCCCCTTTTCTGTTAAGCTGGGATCCATATTTTCTGACTATGGTGGTCGTGTTTGGTGTTGTAGAAAACATAAAAATTTTTTCTATGTGATTATTATATTTTAATTGAAGAAATTTTCTTCGGTCCTTTATTAAATTAGTATTTAAAAACAAATCCTTAATTCTTTTCGAAAAACCTTTTTACGTTGCTTTTGGGAAATCAAGATTTATGACTTTGTTTTGATGTTTGCTCGCTCTGCCAGACAGTGGTCTGGGAAATATCTTTCGTCAAGTGAGAAATCTGCACCCTGCTGGATCAGCTTGTTTTGTATGCAGCTACGCCATGCCAAGGTGGAAGGGTCGGGGTGATTCGCTTCCTAGCAGGCGTTCACCATGCTGAAATGGGACCCTGGTCGATGGTCGAGGCTAGCTCCTGCTGACAGGTTGATGACCTTGAGGATCGGCGATTATTCGCCAACATCCAGCATACCAACTCCCTTGCTTCACCTTCCTGTTTCCCTAGGGTTGCCATGCCCTTGGCTTGTTTTGTACCATCTCGGACCGCCAAACGAGTGATTGGCGGAAAGAAGAAAAAGGCGTGCAGTGATCTACGAGAAGAGGAGACGTTTGGCAGACCAGAAAGCAGTCGCTCGTCCCGAGTACTAAGTCTACGTAACAGCGGAAAGATGGATGAATTTGCGGAGAGAAATCCACCTATGGAGGGCGGCGCAGTGAGGACGAAATCCAGATAGACAAGGGGAGGATGACTTCAAAATTTATCGATAACTAACTTGTTTTTTTCTCTATTTCCCACAGATCCTTGCAAGGTTTTGAAAAATGTCTCACGAGAAAATGGGACCAAAAATTTGTGATTTTCAATAGGTATGTCTTTTCATTTTCTGACTTAAACACATTGTACCACCACCACTAATGTATATTGTTACTAGTTCTGTTTACCTTAATAAATGAAAAATTTAATTTAACTTACTTTGTATGTTTCTCTTATAACTTAGAACACTGGACCCAATAGATTTAATTAAAACTTGAACGGGTTGTTATATTATTATATTATATGAAATTTAAACACAATGCAATGTTAATTCCTTCTGTTGGAGTTATTTGGTACTATTTACTGTTAATTTTGAACACACATGTTTTAAAGTCTAAATGTTGTTTTAGCTTGTATGTCACAAAATTTTTACACCCATGCAGTCTTTGTTATAGTCAGGTGATTTAGAATTGTTATTCATATTCTTGACTTTCATGTGTTATTAAATACTGAAAACTTAAAAACTTAAACTAGAGAAAAACTCCAACAGAAACACGTTAAATTAAAAGTTAAAGATAACTCGTTAGAAACTTACAACATGCATTAATACAGACTCAATACTGGCTTGTTAAATTACATTGAAGTAAGTATAAAGAGATGAAATTTCGAATTCGAGATATTATTAGCATAGGTTACCTACAATAACAATTTATTTGAATGAAACTAAATCCAAAGTACAAAAATCAGCAGAAAGCTCTATTTTAAAGTAAAACATCATTGTTTAACATTTATTAATTGATCGATTCTCACGACAGAAATGAATATTCCAACTTCGGTATGGAAAATGAAATTTACATGAAAATGAAAACGTTAATATACCAAAAACACTGAAGTTCTTTAATAGGTCTCCTTATCAGGTAAAGCCAGTTTAAAGAGGATCCTTTTGGGAAAGAGCGTTTTTAATGAGAAAAAAATTACAGCTTGTAGTTATAATCTGATTTAGATACCAATCTTCACCAGAACTAACTGACATAGCAGCCTTTTTAAACTATTCCACGATGCGTTTTCGAAGTTCATGGTGAAAAGTTCAAGATGCGAATTAAGGAAAGAAAGTATCTGCAGTGAATCTTTTTTGACAGGAATAACACAGAATTATTTTCGTTTCCGTCCACTACCGTACTTTAGAATTACGTTCCTACAATTACGTGATTTTCATTGTACTCTATAACAGTTTATGAGCAACTGAAGTTATTGCGGAGGTTAAGATTTTGTTACTTGAAGCTTGGCATAAGTGGTGTTTTCTAATATTAATCATCAAGGAAACTTTTTATATGGATCTCGTTCTAAGCTTAATTCTTTGCTTTGCTTTTTTTCGAATGAATTCCGTACTTATTTAATAAGATACAAAAAATTTTAGCATTGACTAAGCGTAAATTGTTACAGAGATTTTAAATACTTTGATGCAGTAGCAGTGTAAATGCATCGATTGCATTTACACTGCTGGCCATCCAAAATGCAACACGAAGAAGGACTAAATATTTCAAATCAAATTTAATTCAGAAATTAAACATAGTATAAATGTTAATTGATTTGAAATAAAGCCATTTTTGAAGTAATGAAGACTAGAAAATCAATAATGAGTGCTGCCTCGATGTTTGTCAGTAATCGCTGTACATGGCGCGGCATTGAGTGAAAGACGCTTTGAATCGTTTGTTGGACAATGGCAGCCCATGTTACATCCACACGTAGCCATAGTTCGTCTGGAGTACCCAACAGTGCGGCTTGCCGGGCTAGGCGTTCTCCAATCATCGACCGATGTTCGATAGGTGACAGATATAGAGGACGGGCAGGCAAGTGTAACAATGCAATATGGTTGGAGAAGAAGAGAGCTTGAACATTGTGTGCAACCTGTGGTCACGTATTCTTCTGCTGAAATGTGGCCGCAGGCAAGCCCTGGAGATAAGGAAGGAAAACAGGCTGCAAAGCTTCAGAGATATAGCTATGGCTGGTTACTGTATCGATAATGCGCACTAAGGAGGATGCGAGAGTGGAACCCAATATCACTCCACACCATAACAATTATACCGGGTGCATGACCAATACGGCAATACATAACACAACAGTCCAGTCGAGCAGCCTCTTCCCGTGGTGTCTACACACTTTAATACAACCATCGTGGTAGTGTAGGCAGAAGAGTGATTCTTACGAAAACGCAACGTCAGCCCCGTTGCAAATGACAACGCCTGTGGTTTAAACGTTTAACGTAATCGAAGAAATGGATTGCTAACGGACATTCCTTTGTGCCATAAACGATGTAAAATTGTTCGTGCAGACACAGATTGTTGTGTTACAGATTGCATTCGTTGTGATATGGTCGCAAATGTGGCAGCGAGTTCCATCAGTGCCATGTGCACAATACGCCTGTCTTCCCGTGCAGTGATGAGACGAGTCGTTTGCAATTGCTCTTGTCCGTCAGTTGTGACCTCTTGCATCCACCGATTCCTTATTCGCTTGACTGTTGCTTGGTTACGTCTGACATGATGACCGATTTTATGAAAGGATAATCAGTAATATCTATGTGCAATGATTATGCCACGGTCGAACGCAGACACATGTTCGAATGATGCTCGTGTTTTTCTACAAGCAGCTCACGCAGAAAACCTCACTAGAGAGCTATTCACGTTATTCAAAATGGCCGTATCTCTTTCCTTTATATACGAATAATCAGAACTGCCGCGGTCTTCCATTGCGTGCGCATGTGCTCAAATCATAGTCATTTGCATATTCCATATCCGGTATACACATGATGTAAATTTCATGCTGTTTGAATGCTTCCTTCATAATGGTGCATTTTGGATAGCCAGCAATTTATTTACTTGAGTGCAGATCAGATTTGAATGCAAATTTTAATTCCCGACTTCCTTTAAATTTATATTATATAAATTCCTCCTTACTAAAAAAGTTTAAAAATAAGACGTAATAAATGGTTTTACTTACACATGTTTCTATAGATACTTTTAGCTGTTTGACACAAGTTATGTGAAAAATTTCACTTTTTGATGAATAAAATTGAGGACAAAATTAATGAAACTTTAACTCAAATATGCCTGTTTTCAAGAAAAGTAATATTATTCCAAATTTAAAATTTTATGGCGCTTTACTAAACTATAAAATCAGTTGGAATGATCAGCTACTCTCTTCTTTATGAGGAAATCACAGCGCATATTTGAGACTCCGATTTCCATTCTTTTTTGACATTCACTCTGAGCATGTATTTATATATGATGACCACCATTTTTGAAATGTCTGTTATAAACTAGATGCTATCAAAGAAATCCGAATACTTAGAGATAGATTGACAGAGGAATGTCCTGAACCTAGCTCTTGATGCTTCTGATATTTTACGCGCTTTTCCTCAGATATTTTATCACATTTTATCTTTTAATCCTAAGTATTACTTCAGAATATGTCTAATGCATTACAATTATCCAAAATACAGTTGAAACAACTAAAAAAATTGTGTAATATAATGAATTATTTTGTAGAGTCCTTAAGCTTTTTTTTCAAAGCAGGAGGCATGCAAATTAAGCAATACCCTTACCGGGATTCGAAAAGCGTACCACGAAATACGCGCCGAGTGTGCTGGCCGCTACGTCACGAAGGCATGCTAAGGAGTCGGGAGAAGTACCTTATATATTCCCCTTTTTTATTTCCCCTTTTAAAGGGCGAATGGGGATTGAGGGACTCAATTGCCAAATCCTGGAGATGGAGCATCATCATCAACCACATTTTTCTTCGGGGGACACTGTAGAGTCATTAAGTTTCTTTTTTTTTTTGAAGCGGGAGACATGAGAAATGAGCAATGCCCTCGCCAGAACTCGAACCTCTCGAAATACACGCCGAGTGTGCTGGCCATTACACCACAGAAGCATGTTAAGAAGGCGGGAGAAATACATTATAATTTAAAAGTTATTTCTGCTTTGCAGTTGTTACTTTTGGTAGAGAATCCGTTTTAAAAACGTTCTGAATCCTTTGCTGGATTCCGTTGCTTTTCTGTAGGAGTTTGCCAGAATGAAGAATAAGTTGCTGCAAATGATTAACGTGTATAAAATTTGGGTTTCATTCGACCTGACGCCATTTTGTTTCAAAAATTTATGCAGGGAATTGAAGTAGCCATGTAGAAGGTTCTTTTTCATTCTGCTTTGTTTCTTCTGAAAAATAAGTTTTTGCCTTATCTCAAAATGTGTGTTTCGTGTAGAAATATTTAATGTTACATATGTTACACATGTCACAGAATTGTTTTACGCTTCACTGACTTCTTAGAAAAGGAAAATCTCTAAATATTAGAGATATGCTTCAAGATTTTCCAGAGGACTTGTATCTGAAATGTTAGTTACTTAAAATTAGTTAAACAGATTTTTGTAAAAATATCCTCCGGCTTAACAAAAAACGTTTCATTGAATGAGTTACAGTTTGATTATTAATTAAAAGAATAATCTCATTTCTACATTTAAAGATGTTTTATTTAGGAAAAAGAAGTTTTCACTTTCGTGGACATTGCAATTAAAGATCTGTTTGTCTGCCCAATTACGACAAATTTTGCTAAAAGAAGTTTATCTTTACTGAATTCCTATACATTGTTGTCTTTGTCTGAAAATTTTTTTCAATGCTCCTCTTATTTTAACAAGGTAGAAATAACTTTCAGTTTCTTTCTTTGCAATTAACGAAGTCTTCAAAAAGAAAATGATAAGTTTCTTTTACTTTCTGCAAAGAATTGAGATCATTTGTATTTCTAATTCTGTAAGGCCTTTTAAAAAACATAACGATTTTTGTTAAATTCCATTATGGTAACGACAGGTTGTTAAAAGGGAAATCTTAATTCAAGCGATGTTGAAAGACGAAGTGAAAGAAAAAACTGCTGTATCTATTCGGATATTAAATATATCTTTTTTAAAGTAGCGATAATTGCTCGGTAAACAACTAACATTGCTTTCCCATCTAACAAATGTAAAAATTAAATTAAATGTTTCTTTAACATATAGCTGAATGTTTTGTTTTATGTTGTTGGTATTCGTGGATTTATTTTGACATTAAGATCACAAATTAAAATTTACTTATGTAATGTCTAGCGCGCTTGACTAATGTGAACTGAGCTTGACATTAGAAGATTGTTTATAGAATAATCTTTAAGTCCGACGAAGTCAGGAGAAAGGTTTAAAGAACCTTTATTAACTAAAATAATGTTCGCAGTATACACCAACTTTTGCTTACTCAACAAGACTCGGCTTAACTAAAAAGGTAATGAAGAACAAGTTAAGGTTAGTCCAACGGCTTCACAGGTTAACTATTGCCCACGCTCTGACTCGAAAAGTGGCATAGACAAGTTTAATGGCAAGAAAAGTTCAACTCCATAGATATCCAATCGTTAGGAAATCAAACACAGCAACGTGACCTTCAGGCAGGCAGAACACGCTCCGATTTCACCTTTGAGAACCTTCCCTTTAAATATTAACTTCTGCCTCATTTGAATACACGGGCGCTAGATAATTTACATTCTGGCAAGAAAATGCGAGTTGATAGCATTAACGATAGGAATGTCACTTAATAATGCTACAGGTCAGGAACGTGATCAATTTCATTACACCATCTCTTTCTGTTTAAGCTTATCACAAATAATTCCAATTTTGAAGAAGCATAGCAAAGTTGACTGATAATATACATAGAAAAGCTTGCTGAGCTCAATATATGTATATATAAACTTGCCATTTTAAAGCTGAACAAAATTTTTTTCCCAGCTTCACGTTGTATTTAAATAAATCAATTTATAAACACTGAGTTTCCTGATATTTGCAGTCATATTTAATTACGCTCCTCTTCATTTAAATTGATTTTTAATAACTTACTCAAAAAAAATTAAGAAGTTAAAAAAATAAAAATTGAGGGGGTGTGGCATTTAAAGAGCTATCAAAATATTTAAAAGCATTTTATACCATTTATTACCGTCTGACCATTTCAAAATTTCTTTCCAGTGTAGTAAGAGTATTAAGGTATTTTTCTAGCAAAAAATTGAAAAATCGGTAATTTCGTCGATTTTGGGGTACCGAGTCCCCTTAAAAATAAATGACATTTAATTTATGTCCCCTTAAACATAAATTAATAAATCTCCATACGTATTTTTGAGGAATTTTATATCTTTTTTTTATCCTCCGCATAAACTTTGCTGCTAATTCCTCACAAACTCTATTGAGAATTCCTCAGGAATTTAACTGCGAATTTCTCACAAACTCTACTGGTAATTCCTCATAAATTTTACTGATTCAATTAGCTATTTGGGCATCAACTAAAGAAATATTACATATAACATACTTCTCTCACAACGTAGAGCTTGCTCTTTTCTCTTTCTGAGCCGCGATGGGAAAGTGGTTAGTGACTCTGCCTGTCATACTGAAGAACCCGAGTTCGAACCCTGGAGAAAGCATGAATGTAATTTTCCCGTCCTTTCATAGAAGGCAACGGTCACCCACTGTTAGTCGCCCCTATAATAAAGAGACCACCGCTTTTGGCCCTAGTAGCAGTCAACGCCTAAACCGCTAGGGCCCGCAGCTGGAAAAAATATCTTCCGTTTTCTCAAGTAAATAAATTTCTAGTATCGGACTACCCTTTTTATTTATACTCGTAAACCAGCTTAACCAAAAGCGAAATTTACTGTAAATCACACGTAATAAGTTAATGTTAGATCGATGAGAAATGGTGAGCCTAAGAAAAGTAATTGTATTATTAGCGCAAAGGGTGTTAGCCTAGAAGGGCTATTAATTTCGTTTTGGCAATTGGCGTTGGTTCACTATAAATGCCGGTTCAATTTTCAAATTGTTTCGACAAAATATTAGAATCAGTAGAGCCCTGTGTTATATTTAAAGAAATTAAATACTGAAAACTCTGCATAAATATATGTATATTTCTCGCATTGGGATAAAATAACGGCATCTAGAGGCGTCAAATTTTGAATCACATAATCTTCCACTGAATATGGGCATCTGAAGGTCCGAGTTTTGATATTAGTTTTATTATCGATTTCATATGACAATTTCAAAGCAAGTGGTGGCAACACTGTACGAAAAGGAATTATCTCCAGAGCGCGATACTGTGTATTAGAAATTCTAAAGATATGATCATTTTAAAATTACTCTGCGATGTTGCTGTTGAATTGAATTTGTGGTTTAAATGCGAAGAACACGATATTTAAAAAATAAAGGTAAACCACAAAACATTAGAAAAACGCTCCCTTGGGAACAATGTAAAATTTGAAAGCTTTCAGATACAACTGCAATATAGATGCAACAGTAAAGAGTTATTTTGTCCTTAAAACATTGTCTTATTTTTCGCTTAAAAAAGACAGGTAGAGAACAATGAATCCATGCAATTGACAATACTGCGCAAAAGCTCAATATTTATTTTAATTAACAATATATGCATCCATATTAGTAGTTAGAATACGTAACTTCTGGAACACAGGGATCAGCGATCTGAAGGGTTCCAGAGGGCGAGGCTTACTAGGGAGCAGGGAGAACGTGCTGCTGCCGCATTATGGAAGACGCGTTGCAGCCTGTTTCCTTCTATCTTTGACATCATCTCGGACTGCAATATGGGGAATCAGGCACATGATACATCCAGTAGGAAAACGACGGCTCTACGCCAGGATCTCAGACTCGCAGGTAGCTCGGAGATGAGTCCGCAGGCGGAGGCACAGCTAACTGATAAGGAGAATTCGCAGAATTTTCGTACAAGTAATTTAAAATTTTCAAATTCTAAGTTTTTAAGAGTGTTACAAAGTTTTATTGCTTTACAGCCATAATCTTATAATCCCATTAAAAATTATTAAAACAAATAGTTCTTCATTTTTAAGTAATGGAAATAATATTATGATTTGACGACGTGCCAAAACTGAACCCCGCGAGTGGTCTTTAGAACATGAAATCTATGATTCCGTGAATAAAATCTCCATTTTTAAAGATGTATAAATATATATTTATCAATGAGTTTCGCAATAATTTGCATGTTCAGATAATATTTTAGCATCAGGAGATTTACTATTTTATTTTAATTACAGTAAACGCTTGTGAGCGCAGATTTGCGAGACGTGATTTCGCATAAGCGCTGCATCTACAGCGGATATAGCAGCCTTTGGTGTAGCTGCAGAAAATTGTTGATAGGAGAGCAGGTGGGGCAAGGGTTGAAGATCTCCCTCTGACCCTTTCATACAACCCCAGTCAGTATGTGGCAGTTTGTTGCCTAGTCAATCCTGAACTCGCAAACATACTCTGTAAGAGGGTTGCAGGGTAGGGAATTTAATTGGTTGTAGAGAAAAGGGTCTGGTGTCGAAGGCTAAGAAGAGCTGTTTGTTCAGGTGTGTTACTTTGGCGTCGTACGTTGCTAGGAACATCTGCTCCCCTGCGTCTACGACTTCCTTGTGTGTTAACGTTTTGGTGTAAAAGACGTGGGGGATTGCATACAGGTTGCTGTTCTTTATAAATAATTTAGGAATCGATGTTTTGCCTTTTCGGAAAACTGCAGAAGTTGCATCACAGCAGCTAAAACTGTCAAGGAACAAGATGCTATTGGCAAAGTGATGTTCTTGCAATTCCGTGAAAGAATAAGTTCTGCTTTTCTCATTCCCTTCCCTTGTTCGAAAATCTTTACCACTTGTTCTCTTGGAACTAATGCAAACAGCAAGACCAGCAGATCTACGTCCTCGCCGATGACAGTAGTAGAATCGCCAGCTTCTCCTTTTTCCTATCATCACGTCAGTGTCATTTTATCAGGATCAACATCAGCCTGTGAGACTCCCTTTCCCCCAGTAATTATATTCTGTGTAAGCATAGTAATAAACCTGACCTTATATTTTTGTTTTTTAAAAAGTGTTGTTGAGCCGTCACTGCGTTACTGTTGAGCCATCATTGCCATCTCCTCAGTAAAGTGAATATTGACTGATGCAGTGATAGCCGGGTTTCGACGTTTTTGTTCTTCACGTTTCGTGCTACTATCTGTGACAGAAAAACCATAAAAATAACAGTGCAGCATTCACCTGAGTATTTTTATGTATGTCACATATTGATTAAATATGACTGAGAAGGTAGATCCTATAACTCACCTGACTCGATAACCAAGGAATCCACTATCAATCACATTAGTATGAAGCTTGGGGTCTGAAGTAATGGGGTGAACAGGAAAAATATCATGTAATGCAGACTTCTTTGACTTTCGCATCCCCTTTTCATTAAACAGAGATAAAGGATAAGGCGCCAGTTCATAACATTCGTTCTAGATCCTCGTCGTTCTTCTTGGAAATAGCTATTCGTTGGAATATTAAAAGGGATCAACCACCTTCGAAGCGTTGTCAATTTTGATAGTACTACTCACGGAGGCCAGTGATAAGAATTTCGAGCCTTTTTAATTTTCTCAAACTTTTGCTTTATCATCTTTCATTGTAACCTTGCCTTCTTGTAGGGTTTTGTAGCAATTTTCATCATGGTTAACAACTACATTTGTTGCGAGGAAAACTAATGCTTGTGGTTCTGGAAAGGAAGGGTGCTGAGAAGCAAAATGAAGATCTTCTTTCTGCCGTCATCATCTCCTTTGCCGAGACACCAGATAGTCTACATGTTGCTTCTATGTCGAGAAGTGCAGGCCAGGAAAGTCTTCCAAAAGAGAGCAAATTGATGTAGATGTAGCTGTTCCACCGATCCACTTGTCAGGACTGAGTGTTCTGTGCATAGTCTTGGCAAACATCTTTGTGGAACTCCTTAAAGTCCTTAAGTCTTGATCTGGAACAGGGAGCTGAATGCAGCTATGTTCTGGTTGTAGATACTGTGATTAAGTGGTAGAATAACTGCACTTGGGAAGGGATTTAAAATCCTCTTTTATTAAATCAATATTATTTACAAATCACTTCCCAGCTTGGGAGGGATACAGAAAGTAAAAGACCACACTTGGGTCTAAAGTGAACAATCAGCTAAAATTAAACTAAAGCTAAATAGAAATTAAATTAATCTTTGCTCACAGAGCTACACGCAGAGTTGGCCTCTAACTAAATAGTGCGTTGCAAGAATTTCTAATACTAGCGCACTGGGATCTATTTCAATAAGCAATCACGTGGCAAGCACTATGGCTTAGAATTTAGCTGCTAGCTGGTCAGGCGAATGTCGAATAGAATGACCGTGATCTGAGACTAAAAGCTCTCTCACACTAAGAGGTTTCTACCTCTGGTTTAAATAGTACGTGGCTGTACTTCAAATTAGCATAAGCTGAAAACGCGCGCTTCTTCTAACGGGAAGTTGAAACATGAGAAGAGATAGAAAGATTTAAATTAAAATAAAAATTTGTTAGTTTAACTAAAACCTTACGTACTTCCCGCCCCATACAAAAGCTTGAAAACTTGAATTTTTCTCAAAATAAAATTTGACAAATCTTCTATTTTTTCTTGATAGCGGCTAAAAAGTTCCGCTTCCAGTCTGGCTCGATCTCGTACTACAGGAAATGCTTTCACCAAGGAATTTTTGAAATTTTCGTACGTGTATGTGGGGCTTCCCGGTTCTCCCAAGAGACTCTTTCCAATGCATTTGAACCAATTTAGCGCTTGGCCCTTCAAAGCGCTAGTAGCAAGAGCGACTTTCTGAAATTCGTGAACTGGATATAACGTGAAGTGGGAGTCTAGCTTTTCCAGGAAATTAATTACGGCTGTCTCGCCGTAAAAACTTGCCGCTGGCTTCATAGCTGCCCGCATGGTTTGTACGATGTAGCCAAATCCTTCTAGGCCAGGAGGTGCTATGTCAGGATTCTGGACAGGTACAGCAGGTATCTCAGGTTCGTTTTCTTGTCTTTCAGGCCATCCTCTTATTTTTCTTCGGGCGCCAGTGTCAGGACTGAGTGTTCTGTGCATAGTCTTGGCAAACATTAGGGTTCTTCTTCTCAAGTCCTGAACTGGAACAGGTAACGGAAAATACGCTATGTTCTGGTGTAGATACTGTATTGGCGAATAACTGCACTTGAAAGGGATTTGAAATCCTCTTTTATTAAATCACTATTATTTACACACTTCCCAACTCGGGAGGGATACAGAAAGTAAAAGACCACACTTGGGCCTAACTTAACAATCAAATAAATTTAATACTAAAATAGAAAGCTAATTGGGATACAGAAAGTAAAAGACCACACTTGGGTCTAAAGTGAACAATCAGCTAAAATTAAACTAAAGTTAAATAGAAATTAAATTAATCTTTGCTCACAGAGCTTTATTTGTGTTTCAAGGAAGCACAATTGGACATTTCGCTTAATCATACTTTGATTGAGGGTGTCATCCTTGATCTTTGTGCGCAATTCTGTAAGTTCAACCTTCTGTTCATCAGAGACCTCTAGACTGTTCAGAATAATTTCAGCTGAAACACGCTGTACAAGCAGGTGCCCTCGTACTGCTCTGCTGAAATCATGGCCGGTTAGCATTTTATCGATTGAAAGTGCTGCAAAGTCAGTACACAAAACTTTTTTCAGACTATTTCCAGCCATCATGAAGTCAATGCATCCCAAGAACGACATTAATGGTTGAAACCTACCCAATCACAAACTTATCAAGACGACATATTTCATGTCAGGGTCATCTTGGCTAGATGCCACAATTTCACGGGCCTTGATATATAGGGGTTGGTCAACTGTAAAGTAGCAAGTACTTGTTCCCTGTTGGTCGAAATGTTTCGCTACATATTTAAGGGCCGTATAAATTATGTTGTTATCACTTGGGAAAGCATTTATTAGTGGTATTGACACTACAGCACTCCTCTCTGGAGTTCCGAAGACCACATAACTGTATCCGCGAGGAAGATGATTAGCCACGGTGTTGGTGGAGGACTTTGATTAATTTGGTAAGCAAGTAGCTTCCTTGAGTAAAACACATTCGAAATCTGCATAAATGATATATGGAATGAGTACGTAAAAATTACTGTATATTATATTTGTCTAATAATCGTCGCTGATCGCCGAGTCACTCCCGAGGCTGGGCGTAGCAGCTGATAGATGATTTTTAAAGGCGGTGCAGCTGCACATCTGATGAAAATAAATAAATATAAAACCTGCAAATAACCCATTCATTCAGGAATTTCTTCCAGTCTGAACCATAACACATCTGACAGTTTAAGGAAAGAGAGATCTGGAACAGTGTTGCAATCACTTATATCCTCAACGACAACTGGCTTAAGCCCTATTTACTGATGTTTTCTTAAGTCTCCTGTGAAATGACTCTCAATGTTCCAATGGCTTCAGCTGAAGGGGATTTTGTCAGCCTCTCCTATTTTCAAGGGAGGAGGGAGCTTATGTGCTGGGGTGAAGCAACTGATGCCACCCATGGTATGAAATGTTTTCAAACCATCTAATGTTGCTACTTTGCGTTATGGAACACGTATTGGGTGAATACGGCATGTGGTATGGGTTGTTGCGGACTGTGAATAGCTGATACCTCTAACATTTGACCATCATTGTAAGAGGCACTGCACCCAAAATTTGTCAGCAAGTTGACCAAGCTCCATACTTGCATGTATAAAAAAGGATATTCCGTGCACGATAGGGATAGGAAGGAACGAGGCCGTGAAGGATCGAGGGCCAACAGCACTTATGACCGCATGGGAGAGAGACGATTTTTTAAAGAAAGTTGAGAGAATTGGAGGGTCACTTTCTCAACCTCACCAAGAAAACCGTCACTTGGTATTGACTGGTACTGATCTCTTCCTAGTACTCTAGGCTCTGTATGTCTTCTATGATGATTGTAGCAGCTTGAATTACTCTAAGGCGTTCTTCTTCTTCCGTGTTTCCCCTCATTCTGCTTTCGTACCAGGCTGAATTCAAAATTTCGTCACCCACTTCTTTTTAAGCGTCACCTTCTTACTTTTGGGAATCTAGATAACTATTTACCTTCAAACTTTCAATTCAGCTTTCTTTTTACTATTGTAACTGATAGCTTTTGTCCTGTAATTGCACTCATCACCTCATCCAACGAATACTGACGGTCAGTTCCCTGGTCAAGAAAAGTGTAGATATCTTCCATCGCAGCTACCGCGTAGTGAACTGAAGGACGTCCATTTCCTCATCAGCACTACTCTTTTTTGAAAAACGTTTTAAAGAGCAGAGGTTATGGCACATCGTTTCAGCAAAAACCAAATCGTAGACAGTTCAAATTTGTTTTGATAGTTGATCTCCCCATTCATTTTCCCTTTCACGAGCAGCTTTTAAAATTTTATCCTTCATCTCCAAACTGCGCACATTACAAACTGTCTCCCGTTTTTCCAATGGTTTTTCTTCTGTTTCGATGAAACCTCCTCATCAGTTACTCCACAGCAGAACATACACTTCACTTTAAATCAAATGTAGGAAAGTTGGAAAGTCGTCCGCTTCCTCTTGCGTTTTTGTCTTTAGTTTTTTCCCTTTTTCTTGGGTCAGAAGCAACAGGTTGTGGTCTGGTATAATCGTTTAATATCGCTTTCGCAAAAGTTGTAAAGAGTTCGACTTGCTTTGTTCTTGAAACTCTGACCCTTCCCATCCTGTCTTGCAATGCTGGCATTTATCAGTCCTTCCATGCTTTTCTCACGAACCACTCTCCTATCACTCTCAACAGGTTCATCAGAAACAAAACAGCTATCAGGCATTATGAAACGACGGTAGCGCATTCACAATCACGACAGTACGACGTATTTGGCACACAAACGAAATAATGAAATAAAAAACAAAAGTACTTTAAGTTAACGAAGAACGCAGGGTCATAATTCGCAAAGCCAATCGTAACCGCCACGCAGCAATTTTTTCCAATCATAGAAATAAGAAAAGATCTGTAGCCTTTGTGAATATGCTTGTGACTCAGCAAGTATGGGACCTTCCGTGGGAGGGATCGGGTCACCGGCCCTGAACAACAAAAAAAAAGTGATCAAAAAACACTCTCCAGTTGGGGGAGGCGCTGAGGCTCTCCCCTTCTCTGTCGCAACATCACACCATTCATCTCTTCTTTAAAACGTCAAATTTGATTTCTACATACACTATTTCCATATAAACGCTAACCGTATACAAATTAAATTAATTAAAAAAATTTTTGAATCCTGGAACATAAATTTACTTAGCATCCAAAATTCAGAAGCTCATAGCTCTGCAACCGCATGTCCTGAGACAAAAATGAGCAAGACCAATTTTGTAGGAAATTTTATCAGCTTCAGTTTTGCATATTTTTCTGTAGGAATCATAGTTTCCGAGATTTAAGTAAAAAATTGAAAAAGGGGACCTTTAGATCCCTCCACCTCCTCAAGCTCACACCACGCTTCACGTTTTACACGCATGAACCCAAGTCTAAATGAAACGTTTAAGACAATTTCCAAAACTCTAGGATTTTTTTACATCAATTTCCGTTTCTTTGTCTAGTTTAACTGGGCTAAAAGATGTGATAAGAAGGCGCCTTAGAAAAATTCAAATGAATTGATGTAGAGGCTGTATCTAATTCTGCAATGGAGATTGATCGAAAGAAAAAAAAGAAAAAAAGAAGAGGATATTTTATGACAGGCATTGGAAAACTCCAGCTTCTTACTGCGAAACTTTGAAAGAGTTGCGTTTCTCATTATCCTTAGCAAAAATCACCAGTTTTTGTAAAAAAGGTATTAGTATTAAGCTGCAAATAAAATACAAGTATTTAAGGCACAAGTATTAAGCTGCAAATAAAATACCTTTTCAATTAAAATTTGTTTAGATTTTTTTTCTTTTAATTGCAACAATATTCAAATTTGTTAAAACCAAATTATACATATTCCCAATTCCGAATTATACATAAGACAATTTTTCCATGGAAAGATAAATTTACGGCTCGCAATTTTGCGATATTATGATATATGCGTGCAGTATGTCAATGATGTAATCCCCGCATTCGGCAAGATTTTACTGTACCTGTTACAAATGCAACCGTTTTGCTGTTCAGTTTGAGTATGATCCTGAGTACAATTTCCGTTTTTCATGTCAAATATCTCGCTCAGTTTTTATTGTACAGAAGCCAATTTGTTTTTACAGCGTATGGGGTTTTATTTGATTTGCAACTAATGACTCCATCAGATATGAAGCGAATTATCGCTATGTTTGAAACAACCACAAGCCAAAGGCTAAATAATCGTTTCTTAAGCAGAATGCTGAACATAAATGTATTTTCTTGTGCTAATACTATCAGCCACAGCTCCTGGTGATGCAACTAAACAGGGAGTAGTAGTTATAAACTACACAATTTGAATTTTCCACTAAGTGGCTCTGTAATTCTGAACGTCAAAATCAGGGTGTGGGCAACGATATACCACGAAGCCGAATAATTACAAGTAGCGGTGCTGGCAGGAACAAAACATAACGTGCACTCGTAAGCAGAAACGTGATGTGTCTCAAAATCCAAAATCTCAGTTAAATTCTAGTGAGGAAAACGGAAATTAAAAGTTATAGTAAAGATTGAAATTATAATAACTTGTTAATTTAAATAATAACTTTACAAACGAACATCAGAATTTAAATATAAGTAAAGGGAAAGGAGAAGTGTATATAAAGTTAGATTTTATTGAAGTCTTTAAATTAAAGAATGCGAAAATACGAAACTTTTTGTCATTGAAATAATTTTATGATTGAAATTATGTGTCTAAGACCATGGGTTGCGGAAACAGGCAGGGAAGGAGGTTTTTTTGACCCCGTGTGTAACAGAAATGGCGAATTGTATTTTATTGATCAAAGCGAGAGCACATCTGAAGAGATAAAATCCTGTGATTATTTCGGAGAACGAAAGTAGTTAATTTCGCCACACCATCGGAAAGGGCCAAATGATGCACATACCTAAAAGCTGGGAGAATGAAGAAATGATTGGAACCAAAAGTATCCATTGTTTCTACACGGTGTTTTCAGCACAGCGGCTACAAACTTCCAGGAGAGATAGAGTACTCCTAGATGATGGAAAATTACGTAGCAATGCATTGTCGAAAAAACTTTACTAGAGCGGTACTTACAACGCAAAGCTCAAGAAAGGAAGGACATGGGCAGAGTAAGAAAACACATTTATTATACTTAATAAAAAGAACAAAAACAGAGAACGCTCGTCATCAAATGCGTTCGAAATTACGTCCCGGACTGTGATGTAGGCCTCAAGTCTCAGGCGTATGGAAGACTTGAAGTTCTGGAAAAAAGCAGATGAATCCCGGATTTCCCCAGTAGAGCCACGATGCATGCAACAAATTCCGTCAATACAAGTGAGGTCAGGCGATCTTGCTGGCCAGTACACCTAGCCACCCCCGTCGATCCAATGTTTAGGATCACTATCGGGTCAGGAAATCAATTCCAACCACGCATGGTGCTGCTCTATGATTTTCCATTGTCGCACTGCTCTGTGATTTTCCATTGTTTATATGTACTCTCCTGAAGTTTGTAACTGGTAGTAAAATATTCTGTGTGATGGTGTCTGTTTTATTTTTCGAACGGAAGCCAGTGACAAACTGACACTCATATTCAACTTATATACACGAAACAGCTTTTCTTAGAAATAACGTGGTGATTTTAATATTAAAGCCATATTAGATTTTAAGTTATCCCATATCGGACTATGGGTTCTAAATATCAAGTAAGAAACACTTCGCAATACTTAAATTATAGTGAAAATAATCAAAAAATGTAGTTTTCAACGTAAAAATAAATTTATAAAAATAAAGAACAAACTTTAATTTTCAAATATAAATACATAAAGATTAAGAAAAATTTAATAGGGTAATTCATTTGGAGTTCAATAGCAAATTGTATTGACTAAATGAAAGATTTAGCGAAAATAAACTGTATTACATCTATTTTGCATTAGAGTTAATAAAGTTTCGATTTTCATTGCAACAGTACAACTAGACTTTCCAATATTCATATTACAATTTAAAGATTGTTTCAAAACACAGGATGACAAATGAGATTCACAAATAATGCTTTTAAATTAACCCACCATTTAATTCTTTTCATAGTAAGATTTTACCTAGTATAATGCAATGAATATGTCATTTCTTACTTCCTTGTGCGATGTGATAGAAGTATTGTAATCTCGAGAAATTCGGTATAATATTTTAACGAAAACATCCATTTTAACCCTTCTCGAATCTACTTGGAAAATATGTTTTGCGCGAAATTTGTAGGTATGGAAAGAATAAAGAACTCTTTCTTTCAAAACGAACTGTAAAATAGATTTAAAATGGATGGAAAGGGGATTTGTTCGTGCCTTTTGTACGTGACATACATACGTACGTATGATTATTACATACGTACGCATAAATTGAAAAATATTAATTTTTCACGTAAGATATAACAAAATACCATAGCTGTTTTAAAAAAACTAATTGGAACTCGAAACTAACATTCTAAATTTGATGCTCTCCCCCTAAATTCATCTGTTCTCTCTCTGTTGAAGATAATTCTAAATTACGTAACACTGCTTGAAAAGGATAACTAAAAGTAAAATTAACCAGTTATGGCTTTTGATTCACGTTTGCAAGTATGCAGTATAAATTCTGCTTAGCAAGAAGTACATTCCTTTTTTCCTGACTTCTGACATGCAAACATATCTGCGCCGTTTATGCTTCCTCGCCTGAAATGGCGTGGCATCTTTTTACCTGTGTATCATCACAAATTATCGTAATTGCTATGATTAAAGAGTACATTGTCTACAAGGAATTATTCGAGTGTGCCTGCAAATCTACAAATAAAGATGATAATTGGTTGAATTTAGTTTGGTATCAACTCCTCTCGCCATACCACTCAGCTATCACGACTGTGTTCCGAAAACATTACATAGAAAAATGCCGTCAGGATATTTACCTGCTGCCGCAACCCCCATTATGTTTCAGTCAAAGTATCAAGTGATTAGTAATGTGTTTCTTTTCTCCATCCATGCTAAAGTGAGGACGTTTTCCCAATTGGATTTCGAATTTTCAACAATTCCAATGACTGAACTGCGAAAAAAAATTAATACCGGATTCAAAAATGCTTCGAAACGAAGGAATGTTGTGTTTTAATTTCCTCGTCCATTACGCGACGTGAAACGGATGTTCAACAACCCTTATCAGTGAAATGTTAAATACAAAATAGTCCTTTGCGCTTTATTCGGCAAATTCTTCAGGAATTTTGTGCTCTTTTCATTCAAAGGATGGAATATTATCAAAAGCCACGATTGGTTAATTTTACTTTCAGTTAAATTTTTCAAGCAGTGTTACATAATTTGGAATAATCTCGAATTTGGGAGAACAGAATGAATTTAGGGGGACAGTATCAAATTTAGAATGCTAATTTTAAAGTTGCCAATTATTTTTTTTAAAACAGCTATCGTGTGTTTTCTTATATCTTACACACACATATATATATATACGCAACCCATGACTCCTTACCCGGCTTATGAGTCCTTACTCAGTCTTCATTTTCGCAATCGTTGGTCGTAGTCATATATTTTACAGAAGTATTTTAAATGATGAAAATATGCATGTTTTACCAATGTAAAATTGAAAAATATTAATTTTTCGCCAATAAAGAAATACAGTTGTATGCATAATTACATTCATAATAACAGTTTAGCTACGTTAGTTTAGTCTAACAATAAATATCAAACAATATTGAATACAGTTTATTGTAGTATAGTAGTTTATTGTAAATTAACAATATTTAATGTCAGTGTATTTTACAGCCAAAAATGTGCATAAGTTAATTTCTCGTACAAGGAAGTCGTACTGTCTACATCAGTTTTATTTGGATAGCTATCTCAAACTTCTTTGTTTATTTCCAATGGCGAGCATTAGCTGTTACAGAGGCTGGCAATTACTAAGGTCGGAAGCCGTGGTCATTTTATTATGGAGGCACCTAATAATACCGCCTCCTATAAAGGAACACATAAAGCATCTATCACTTACCCGGGATTCAAACCCCTGGCCCTTTGGTGTGCAGCGTTACTAACCACTTTCCCGTCTGGGCGACATCTCAAACATTTAATTACTTCAGTAAAATATGTCACTTGACGTAGCATCATCAACGCAGTGTTGATCCCCGGTAAGTGATGTTTTCAGCAGTAGCTAATTGTTATTTTGGGGGAAAAACTGAGCGTCGATGAAAAACTGGATATTTCTCAGCGCCAAGATTAAAACGTGGCACTAAAATAGCGATCAGGAGATCCTACGAACATCATTAGTTTAATGGTTGTCTTAAACATTTGGTTGATTATTCTGTAATGAAAATTCTCTGATGAATTGAATTCACAAAATAAATGATAATGGAGCATGAATGTAATTAGAAATCGCAACATGCTAATTTTTTCGTATTAGAAACAAGTAATTATATATATATATTATATGTATATGCAATATACACTCATGTCCAGAAATTAAGGATAATGCAAAATCAGGCAAAGGAAGAGTTAGAAGCAAAACAAATTTGACTTATTTGTAAAGCTTATTTATTAAACAAAAGCTAAAGAGCAAAAAAAGATACCATATGTTTGATATTATTAAAACAATTAGCGATTTTTCTCCCTGGAGCAAATTACAAAAAAAATCTATTTAGAAAAAACCAACATTACATGTTTGGTATGATTGTTAATACATTGTATGTCTCCCAGACGATGCAATACAGTCCGTACAACGCCTAGGCATACTGAATATCAATTGGGGGTTATTACTCAAAAAGCAATGCTCTCCGAAGTTCCGGTAGACATGTAGGAGGAGGTTGACGGGCTGCAACTCGTCGGGGAAGCATGTCCCACACGTGCTCTACTGGATTCAAGTCCGGTGAGAATGCTGGCCACTCCACACGGGTGGTATCCTCCGATTGAAGGCATTCGCTTATGATGTTTGCACGGTGAGGACGGGCGTTGTCATCCATAAATACAAATTGTGCGCCCATGACGCCCCGAAACAAACGTGCATGTTGTTCCAGAATGACGTCCCGATAGATTTGGCTTGTCATGGTTCCAATTTGAACATGCAGGTCAATTCTGGAATCCATAATAATTCCACCCCAAACGAGCACTCCCGCACCACCGTAACGGTGTCGTTCAATGATGTTTTCTTGGTGGTAATGGGTATCTAGAGCTCTCCATATGAAAGTCCGGCGAGAATCCGACTGCAAGCTAAACCTGGACTCGTCGGAAAAATCACACAAGCCCACTGTTGTGGTGTCCACAATGCATGCTCTCTACTCCAGGCTAACCGCAGGCGACAGTGAGTGAAACGCATCTGACAGGTCTACGAGCATACAGACCAATCTGCCCTAAGCGTCTGTACACGGTCTGCCTTGAAATTGTAGTACCAGTGGCTGAAGAGAGCTGACGAGACAGGTCTGAGGCTGTGCTCCGCCTGTTTCTTTTGGCAGTAACTGCCAAATGCCGGTCCTCATTCGGCGTTGTAACTCTGGGGCGACCTGTGCTGTAACGTCTACTCACATTACCATCATCGTGGAATCGTTGCCAAAGCCTGGAGATGACACTCTGGGCAATTCCAAGTTCGTCTGATACTTCCAGTTGGGTACGCCCACATTCCAGACAGCTGATAATTCTATCATGTAAATAATCATCCAAATGCGTTCTTTGTGTCTCATCTATTCGGTTATTACACTGAAATGCTTATAAAGCGCCTGCGAACAATTTTACTTCTTTGCCTGTATTCCTTATATATCACACTCTTACACTCTCGTCATTGTGACGTATCATCCGTGTCATCTGGTTACTTCCTGAAATTTGCATATGATTCTTGAAGATGTGTGTAGTGATTTTACAGTTGATACATTTATATTAAAGTTCAATTTCCGCGTGACTCTGAATTATCCTTAATTTATGGACATGAGTGTATTTGAAATTGCGTTTTATTTATTTTAGCTGAATAAATGCATAACTTTTTTATTTATTTAAATATATCGGAAATTATATTTATCCATACGTAAATTAAGATTAAAATACACTGCTAGCCACCGTAAATGCAACACCCTGAAGGAAGCATGCAAATAACATGAAATTTACAACATGCATTAACGGAGGTGGAATATACAAATGATTAGAATTTCAGCGCAGACGCACTTTACGCGCACCTGTGGCGCCACTTCGAATCGCTATTTAAGGCTTGGAGTTTTCAAGTTCGGCAATTGTGTTTTTCTTGTGGTTTTTTTTAAAAAAAAAAAAAAAAACGATCAATCATGCCTCCTAGTAAACAGCGATCATCGTTTCATCAAGTATCCGAGTTCGACACAGGAAGGATAGTGGCCTGCCGAGAGTGTAAATTATCTTTCAGGGAAATCGGTAGTCGTGTTGGACGAAACCAAGCAACTCTAATGCGGATATGTGACCGTTGCATGCAGGAGGGTATGACGGACCGACGTGTTCGATCGCATCCACCTCAGTGCAATACATACGTGATGACAGGAACATTGTGTGCAAGGCAGTGACGGATCGCTCAGTCACATCACGAACCATAGCACAGCACATTCAGTCTGTAACGCATCATCCAGTGTCTGCGCGTACCATTTGATGCCGTTTACGGCAGAGTGATCTGTCCGCAAGACGTTCATTGCTTCGTCTGCCCTTGACGCAGAACCATAGACGTCTCCGCCGCCAATAGTGCGATGAAAGAAGGATGTGTACGGCAGAATGGGATGAAATTGTCTTTATTGACGCGTCACGCTTCTGTCTGCAACACCACGATGGTCGCATTCGAGTCTGGAGACACCGTGGGGAGAGGATGCTGAACAGCTGCGCTATGCTCCGCCACACTGGTCCTGTACCGGGTATTA
This sequence comes from Stegodyphus mimosarum, assembly GCA_000611955.2. Classification (NCBI taxonomy): domain Eukaryota; kingdom Metazoa; phylum Arthropoda; class Arachnida; order Araneae; family Eresidae; genus Stegodyphus; species Stegodyphus mimosarum. The sequence continues at coordinate 143,242 of KK116250.1, read as the reverse complement.
TGGTATGGGACGGTATTGGATATCAATCTCGAACTCCTCTAGTACGCATTCCCGGTACTTTAAACCGCCAGCGCTACATCTCCGAGGTGTTGGACGCAGTTGTCCTTTCTTACCTTCAGGGCTTGCCCGCAGCCATATTTCAACAGGATAATGCGCGACCACACGTGGCACGCTTAGGCCAAGGGTTCTTTGTCAATCGCCAGATTGAATTGCTTCCTTATCCAGCTCGCTCTCCGGATATTTCGCCGATAGAAAACGTGTGGTCCATGGTTGCTGAACGATTGACCCAGATTACATCCCAAGCTGCCGCACCAGATCAACTTTGGCAATGTGTGGAAGCTGCTTGCCTGTTTACCTCAAGAACACATCCAAACGCTTGGTCTGCTGTACCTCAGGAACACATCCAAAGTCTCTTTGAATCAATGCCAAGGCGTGTGGAAGCGGAGATCTTCAGGAATTGCGGCTGCTCTGGCTACTGATTCTGGAGGGAACTACACTTCATAGAAGTCTATAAATTTAATCATTTGATACTTGGCCAACCTGTTATCTACTAAATAAATTTTGTTTTGATATATCTTGTCTTTCTTGGTGTTGCAATTTAGGTGGCCAGCAGCGTATAAATAAGAAACAGTCAGTATTTATTTCGTTTTTTTAGTAAGGAGTTAATCATAGTATTATCGTGGTGTATATCTGCTTTGAAATACATCCGACGTGATATAAGTTTTATTTGAACGTCAAAACTTTTATTTAGTATACGACAGTTGTTTAGAATAGGGCTCGATGGTAATAACTGCTAGCACTACATTTTTTTACCTCTGTCGAGGTAAAGCTACTATTATGCATGAACGTCAGTACAGGTGTTACTACTGAGCAGAAAACAGCCTGCTCTATAAATCTGGATTTTCAAGTGTTGTGTTTTTCCCGGAAACCTTTTGTAAATTCATGAACAATGAGTTTTAGGAAAGTAAATGAGAAGAGAATAAAGCAATGGAGAAAGGTATTAGGATCATCACTGAGGTGAAAAAAAACGGATTGTTGAAAAGTATAAAGATGACATGACATGCGTATCCCAGACTTGGCTGTTGCATACCTTATGTCGAGTACAATGGTTTCTACGATTGTGGAAAACAAACATGCTATTAAACCAGCTAATTTTACTTAGGGGGCGAAATCGATTACTAAACAAACATCAAAGGCATTTACATCATGTTGAAAAATTGCTTTTGATCTTGGTAGCAAAAAAGAATTAAGTACAATATCGTGTGCAGTGATTAGATTTTCTAGAGGCGTTTCACATTCAAAAATATCTTTCTGTTCTAGTTAACGACCCTAATTCCAATTCATCTTTGCCTTCAGCCTTAACTCTTGCTTAACTTAGCTTAACTCTTGTTCAGCCTTGCTTATCTTATCTTGTCTAATCACTATATCTTATCTCGTTCATTTGCCCTTTGGCAGCTGAGGATGATGGTTCGTAAAACCATGGAAACTACTCCTGTGAAAATTTGAAAATATAACGCTGATTTTTGTTGTTTGAATTCTAAATTAATCGTGTGCAGTATTTCCTTTATATACAGTATATGTTTCACCCGCCCCCCCAGAAGGCATAGTGGCTACGGTAGCCTGCTGCGGTACCGAATTGCCCGAGTTCGAATCCCGGAAAAGGCATGGATAGTGTATAGTGTCTTTGCGGCATGGGGGAACTCTAAATATATGGCGAGCCGAAAGTTCCTCTCGTGTGGTTTGGTGGTAGGGGAGAGGGTTTGGAGGCTATAGGACAACCCCCGGGGTGCTTTCTCTCAAAATGGGAGTGGAAGTGGAAGTCCAACCTCCTTGAGTCTTTAACAACCATTCTTCGATAAAATTCATGGACAAGACAACAACATATGTTACACCCACTGCATTTATGTAAGTGGTGTCATTTACGTTTATAGTGTTATAATAACGTTGCGTGAGTACGGGTTCGTAATGGATTGAATGCACAAGTCGTTGAAAAGTTCATAAAATTTATTCTTTTCACAAGAAATAAAACAAAATACTGAAATATTTCCTCAGAGCTGTTCGTACAATATCACAATATCTCAAACGTTAAACAGAACTCAATTCCAAACAGATAAACTAATTCTATCTCACAGCGAAATCGTACAATCAGTAACAGCATTAAGTAAACAAGCAGTTCGCTTAAAACAGCTACAACTGATCTGAGGTATTTCAATTCGGCTTTTATAAGCTTTTTAATCATTTACAAGAATATTCTGGTAAAACCTCGATTTTTCTCGATTTTTGTGAATGGCAGCATCAATTACGAGATATTTATTTTTTAAATACTAAATGCACGCGCTCTTTTATTTTTACTTTTCCAACGTAGCTTTCTCTTCAAAAATCGTCTGCGTTGCAAGGGAAAATAAAGCAATTTTAATTATAACTTTAAATAAATAGCTAAATAAATAAATAAAGCAACTTTAATTACAATTTAAATAAATAGCTAAATAAATACGAAATCCGTAACAATAATAACAAGAGACTTTTTTAAAAAAGGAATGGATTAATTATATCGCCTTTATTTCTAACCGGGAAACTTCGTTTGGTATACGTGCAAGGGTCTGAAAGGAATTTACGACATGTGCGATGTACCACTATGCATTGAATTATCAACGGATTTAAATATTTTATTAACTAATTCAAAGGCTAAGTTTTCTGGCTTGTTAAACAAAATGCTTTTCACAGTGTTATAAATTAATTAAACGTAGACAAGCTGTATATATATAATATACTAACTCCTCCATTATTCGTATGTATATTAGCTTGACATTCTTTTAAAAGTACAATGTTTTCAGATTTGTGGTGTATGAAAAAGATGATAAACGTTACTGATTATAAAAAGGCTTTTGGCCTTACTTAACCTCACTCTGCATCAGGAGAAACTTTTGAAAACCTTAACGTCGGTCAGGCAATTCGCAAAGACTTTGCAAATCATTAAAAAAAATTGTTTTCGACTTGAATCAACGAGTTATCTAGTAAATTATTTGCATATAGCCTAGAATTTTAAATAAATTAAAACATGCTACCTCCTTGTTTTGTGTCAACTCATTATATTCCTTTTCCTTCGTGATGTTCTTACTATAATAGCGTTCTTCGGAAATTAATTACTCGCAAATTTGTTTCCTCCAGAATTTTGAACGATACAACTAATTAAAAAAGGAGGGAAATACGGTATTATGTTAGACCATTTTATAATTTGTTTGATCACATAATTTCAAATTAGCTTATTTAAGAATTACAAATCAGTAATGTAATGTAATGTAGGAGGTAGGTAGAACTTTCTGCAAATTTATTAGATTTATTCCAAAGAGCAGTTAGCAAAGTCTAGTCGAAGTAAGAAAAATTTACAGGACCTTTCTAGTTAATTTATTCTTTCAAAAACTATTTACATTTCGTTTATCTTTTCCGGGTCCATGAACTCGGAGATATAAGGAATTTTCAGAAGAATTCAGTTAGAACGAGGCCGATTAAATTAGTAGCTAGTTAAAACCACACCAGATAATAGGCTATCTACTAAGTGTCTTTCTCCGCAATAGAGTTAAGTGCACTTAGTGCAAAAGACAACCCATAAAAAAATCCAAATACCGTATTTTCCTCCTCTTTTTAACCAGTTTTATTGTTTGAAAATTGTGAGAAAAAATAATGCCGATAATTAATTTCTGAAGAACGCGGTTACAGTAAGAACGTAACTAAAGTAAAGTAGCATAATGAGTTGACACAAAGCAAAAAGTTAGCGTGTTTTAATTTATTTAAAATTCTAGGCTATATGCAAAGAATTTACAAGATACTGTATTCGTTGGTTCGAGCCGGAAGAAAGGATTTATGCCGTTAGTCCTGCCCGTAGTCAGACGCTAAAGTTTTCGGAGTTTCGCTTAATTTCTTGAACAAGGCAAAGCCTTTTTGGCTCTCCTGGCCGAAGCTAGTCGTTCCGAGCAAGTTGCTCTCAAATTCGGTAGGGTATATCCAGCTATAGGTTACTGGATGTTTCTGCAAAAAGATAAAATTGTTCTTGACAGAGCGAACAGAATTGCTTTTCGTAAAGCTGAAAAAAAAAAAGAAAAAACACAAGAGAAGAAGTTTATCCATTTTTCACTAAACTAATTGTCACTCTGAAGTAGCGATCACCTGCTTTTGTTTAAGACTTCATGGGCATGTCGGGAAGATTTCCTGAATTCTGATTTGCCAAGGGATTGTTAGCGCATAAAATGTTGACAGGCCTTGGAAACTTTCCATGAGAATGCCCAAGCTCCTATTTGGGATGTTATTCGGGATTCTCTCTATCTAGGGTGATCTGCGACAGACAGTTAGTACATAACAATGCAGCTATAAACACATACCTAGGATTTCTGAACGAAAGATTCACATATGTTCACGAGAATTACAAAGCGGGCGTTAGAAAATAATTTTTCCGATAACAAGGGATGGTAATCAGAAAACGGCTGAAGACTTTACAGTAGTCGTGGATATAACTTATAACAATATTAATTCTTTAGAAGCAATCTGCATTCCAATCAGAATGCATAGTTATATTAATATTACAGTACCTGGTGCGCGGCTCGGTTACCTTGTTAAGTCTCAGGGGAAACTGTAGTCAAAACTGGCATGAATGAGTCTTGACTGCAGTTTCTAAGAGGGACGTCGGAAGAAGGAAGGAGAAGGGTGGAGCGAATGACCAGATTTCGCAAGAGCGAGTGAGTGACGGAGGACGTGGGCACAATCCCTCTACCATATAGGCTAATTGGTAAAGCGCCAAGTCCAGTCTTATCTAAAGCAACCTTGGATGTGAATGAAGGGGGACCGCACAAAAACCTTAGTTAGCAAGAACGTAAATAACAGAAATAGGGTGAAATCATATATTTAGAAAGTTCCTTAAGTTTAAGAACACCAGCCACGTCCGGTTGGCGTAACAAAGAATCTGCACAAAATATGTTTCAAATACTATATGCAAGAGAAAAATAAAATAGAGAAAATGCTAATATAAAAACGCAAATACAAGTCGAATACACCTAAAAATAAAAATAATCAAGGGAATGCAATTCATCAATAAAGCTGACCTCAGAGTGAAAAAATATGTACAACAGAAAAATGGAAAATTATGAGAATATTTCTTAAATTTTCAGAACCTAGAGCTAAAAGGCTAGGGAGAAAAATATGCGAGGAAATCAGGTTCTAAATCATATACATTTTTAGAATATTTTTTCAGATATATTTTACGTAATAGTGTGGTTATATTAAATTGTATCTACGGTCTTTTATTAACGCTTTTCCGAAATTTTTCATTTTTAAACAGTCATGCATTAGACTTTAAGTCATGCATTAGATTCTTCCCACGCAATCCTCATATTTTCCATATTTATTAATAAAACTCTGTGTATTTTTATTATAGCTCTACATGTACAGGAATGTTTCAGTTATCGGAACATTTGCTTATTATGCGAGGAAAATTTTGAAAAAGTCTTCAAAAATAATGTAAAGATGTATTAAGTGAAACCTTTTTACTACTCTTTCTCTAGCAGAGTGATGGCTGTTCTTATGTGTATAATACAGGAAGTTTTTTCCATAATTTTATAGATCTCTGCACTGTACATTCATTGACATTAACGTATAGCCACAAAGCAGGAATTTCTGTTAACAGACAGTAATTATGTTATGTAGCGATTTTAGTTAGATTAGAATTGTGGATTAATATGTATTTAATTGCAGTTTATTTGATAATTAATTATTGAGTGAGTAAAATTATATGCATTAATTTATTCTTATTCTAAATTTTTCTTCACTAGTTGTGCCGTTTACGTTAATGAATCAATTATTTTTATGCAGAGTTAGACAGGGTTCTCATTCTTACAGTTACGCTTTCGATAGTGCTAGCTTTCGGGAAAAGGAGACCAAGGGAAATCGGTTGCCTTCTGCGTAATATTTGAGATTTAAAAATACTTCCTTTTATTTACATCGACGAAATTTATACCTCTTAGAGAGAAAAAATTTAGTTTTCTTATGAATCTACTTTCATGATTGTACGTCGCCCCGTTGGAGAAATATAACCATTTAATTGTTAAAATTGTTGAATTTCGGGTTAAAATTTTATTCTTCTGAAGGTGCGTTTTTTCGAGCAGTTTTCGTCCAAGGTCGTGCTCAGTGTCCGGTCGTGCAACTTGGGTAGTAAGGTTGTTACGTTCTTTCTCTCACCCCTCTTCCGTTGGCGAAGGGGGTGGCGAAGGTGGAATTTTTTTTGGTGTGTAGAGGGAAAAACTAGATTTTCGCAGCACTGTTTTGTGCTTGGCGAGATTTGCATACTTTTTCACCAATTTGGGTGAATTTGGAAAATTCTGGATTCTGGCCGATTAAAACCCGAGTGCACGCATTTGCTCTCTCTCTTTTTGCCTCGGAAAGCAGCTGCTAAGAAGAACTCGCGTTAAATTTCCTCGGGGAAGCGCCGTCATGATTACCCAGGGCGACCGTTAAAAGTTTAGATGTCCAAGGCCTCTGTCCGGTAAAAGCCGCCTTCGGCTTGATGCCAGCTCCCATAGACGGTTGAGTTACAGGAAGAAGAAAAAGATGTACGTCTAAGGAGTTCTGATGTTCTTCGATACACCTATGCACCTTGCCATCCTTTCCGTGCAGACTGGGAGCTCTGACGTTCCTTGAAACCTTCAAGTTCCCACCTTCTTCCACTCGGACGGGGAGTCCAGATTTTTCTTCGAAACATCTATGTATTTTTCGTCTTCCCACTAGGATGGGTCTTCAGGTCGCCTGAATAACATCTATAGCAGAGATGGCAAGAAATATGTACGGTGGAGTGCCTTGTCCAACTTCTAGCGGATTGGTCGTCTGGGGATAATGCAGCAGATAAGTTCCATTTGTTCTCTCGTCAATAGCAGTAGTTTCTTGTACAGTAATCTAAGATTAAAATTTCAATAATAACAGACAACTTTTTTTTGTTACAATGGGTAATGCTTAATTAAGCTTAAAAAATTTCCTTCAAGAGAGTTCAACTTTTTGTTTGTTCTTTACCTCTTTTCGCTTGAATCTTAAGGACAGCTTTCAACCTTAATTAAGTAAACATGAACTTAAATAATAAGGATAATTATAATGGATATGAATAATTAAAGGAAAAATTTCTAGCTATAATTAATTAAAGTAAGAAATAGTAATATGTATATTTAAACTATAATTAAATCTATTTAACTTATTTGTCAGGAGCTTTTCTGTTGAATCTTAAATCTAGGCTGTTAAGTTAAGTAATTGCAGTGCCTTTACTCTATTTAGGACCATTTAACCTTAACTTGGGTAGTAATTAAAATATGTATATATGAATTAAGACAGAGATCCTAAATTAGTTAACTTTATCTAAATTTTCCTTCCATTTTACTCCTTAAGGTGCTAACTCGAGATTAACTTTAATATTTTTGCAAAGAAAAAGAAAAAAATAAAAATTTTAATTCTACCTTCACCCTTTGATTACCCTTATTTGAATAATAATTGAATGAAAGAATAAAAGCACTAATTTTTCTCCAACGGGACTACATAAACAGTAAATACTTTCAATCTGCCTAAGGGATTACTTATTTAATGCATGTAACTTTTTTCCCTGTGAAAATTAAGAAATTTCTTTTGAACGAAGTAATCATTCTCGTAATTAGGAAACACTTAAGATACCATACTCGGTGATTCATTTAAAATTTCCGTTGTTTTGTATTTTGTGCTGGCCAGCAGAATCTGATAAACTGTATAAAAATTTAATATTTTACGGTGAAATATAGTTAGTTCTAAATGAATTTTTGGATGTCATCTCGGTATAATAATGAAAATTTAAGTTTATAAGTTTTCATGTTATTTTTATAGTACCTGAATAAATATCCTTGGTTATCTATTTGATTCAGAGTATTTTATTGTGATGCATTGTGTAATGTTCATAACACCAGTGCTCTTGCTTGGTCTTAGGGGTTGTTCGGAATAGTTCTTTTGAAAAAACTTCACACAACGCAATGGACAGATCTGGTCTCTTGAGATTGTTTGTAGGCAAATTATTTAATTTCAGAATATAATTGTAACAGTTAGTTATTTAGATTGAAGATTGACTATTTGGTACTTAGGAAAGATAATATTTAAAACCTTTGATATTTTAAGTTTTTCACTGGTTAAAAAGTTTGGGATTTTATAATTTGCACAATAATGAATTGTGACACAGTGTGATCAACGAACAATGTTTTGTAATTAACAGTTTAATGGATTAAGTTCTATTCAACAAGGTTTGGTGATTATTTTACCCAACAAATATTGGGTGCCTTGACCAGTGGCTCTAATTAAGTAAATAGTATTTAAATTAGTATTTAACGTTTGGTGCCTTTAAGGTACCATAACAACTAATGCAACTAATGCAATCACCATAGTAATTCATACTATTCAAAATCACAAAAAAAATTATGTATTTCACAATTTGACAACCACTTATTTAAAAAGTATTATCGGCATCTTCTTATTACTTGTAGTATACTAAAATGAAACAAGTGACACGAAGTAAAAAGTAGTAAAACGAAATGTGTAACCTATTTCTATTTAATTGAAATTACACAATTATATTACCTTTTACTCCAGGTCTATATGTAATATTCTCAACTGCTGTCCCGTAATTGTAGATTATACATTCGCCAATTTTGTAAGCTAACATGCTGTACACATTCATCAAATTATTTAATAGCTTCTTAATAAAGCATATTATCTTTGTTTTACTATTAAATCCTTGAAACACTAAAAATATTTAATGAATTAACTATAAGTTTAATTTTACGTAACCTGAAAAGAAGAAGAAACCATCTGAATAACTGTAGTTTCAGACAAGAGAAGTTGAGATATTTATAATTCTATAGTGCTTACAATTTTTTTATTTTTCTTTCAATATGCAGAATTAATTTTGCAGATTCCATAATTTTTATGAGATGGTTATACCACTTGCAATTATTAAAGTTTAATTATATTTTACAATTCTTCATTCTTGTTATTTTTTAAAACTAGACATTTTGGAGACAGTTAAATAAAAATTGAGTAAAATACAAATCCTGAAATTTCATCGTAATTCCGATGGTCGGAATTGGCTCATCGGTATCCAATAAAGAGCTTTTGGAACATATTCTCTGCGAATCAAATATTTCTACGAGGTGGCAGAGTGTGGAGAGGGTGAGAGTGTGGGGAGGAGGATGTGATGAATGCTTTTGCCTCTTCTATCTTCTTCCTTTTTTTGCTTAAGACCCGCAGACGACGGGACGCTGAGTAGATTGAATTCCTGTATTTGTTTGTTTGTTTGGGTCTTCCTTCCTCGATTTGAAGTGTGGTGGAATGATGCAGGTTCAATCGATAGTCGGATTGAATCGATATTCAAGGAGACGCACATTAAAGAATGACTGTTTTAAGATTCAATCTCAGTTTTTTAACTGTATATTTCGATCATCTGAAATATTGTTTAAATAGTGAATTATTTGCTTCATTTCAATAGCATATTACAATATAATTTTTTGAATAAACAATATTTGAAATTAATTTGCTGTTCCTAACTATTTTTCGCAGTTTTTTATAAATTTATAAGGTATATCTCCCACATTCTTAGCGTGCCTTCGTGGTGTAATGGTCAGCACACTGAGCCGGTATTTCAGAGGTCCGTGGTTCGATTCCCGGCGAAGGAATTGCATATTTTTCTTGTCTCCTGCTACTAAATAACCTAATGTCTCTACAAATTTAAACATTTGCCTATACCATGATTCAACGTTGTTGCACTAAAGTAATAGTGGATATTATAGAAATTCTAGTTTTGTCTAAATTTCATTTAAAGTATGTCTTCCTTCCGGATATCTGCTGAAATAACTCTTCTGTTCATTTATTAATGATATTAAAAGTTTTAACGTTAAACTGCATTTAAATTGCTCATAAAAACGTATATTGTTATGGATTTTGTATTTATTTAACTACTTTTAGTAAAATTGTAATTAAATTGCGTCGTTCACCGTGCAATGCTGCGCGCGACAAGTTTTAAGACAAAGCTACGCCGAAAAAGTAAAAATATAGGAGCACGCGTATTTAACTATTTAATAAATAGATATCTCGTAATTGTACACTTTTTTCTACCCAGAAACATCGAGAAAATACAAGAATCTTCTTTCAAGATTAAAAAGCTTATAAAAGCCGGAGTAAACCATCTCAACTCAGTTGTTTTAAGCGAACTGTAGTTGTTTACTTAGTGCTGTTATTGTTCAAAGCGCATTCGCGGTGAGATGGAATTAGATTTCTCTGTATTTTGAATTGAGTTCTATTTATATTTTAATAGTTTAACATAAATCTGTGAGATATTGCGATATTGTACGAATACCTCCGAGGAAATTTCAGAATTTTGTTTTATTTCTTGTAATAATAATAATAAATTTTATTAACTTGTTTCGATTTGTGCATTGAATCTGTTACGAACCCGTACGCACGCAACAATATTTACAAAATGCTATGGATTCTAGACATAAAACGAAATAAAAACGTCCTTACGATTAATTTTAACCTCGGTGACTACAATCACATGGATATTGAAATATTGACAACAAAAGGTACATTTAGCAATTAAAATGAATAAAAAATGTAAATAATTCAGATATTTGTAGAATGAATGACTATCATAAAACTATTAAAACATACTACGACTGTGGTTAAAAGTTACAGATAGGGAAAATGTATTGATCACGTTCTTTTCAATATAAGCTGTTTTAAAATAGTTATAGGAAATTATGAAAGCTGTTTTTCTACATGCATTGGCTAATGATTTCTCCCATATTGTACATACAGACTTTGCCTCTAGCCTTCAAGCAGTGCAAGGCACATACTGTAAAAATCCACTCTTCAGGGCCGTATAAAATCTCTTAATAAATACGCCAGATAACCGTAGACCGCAACTTCAGCGGGTATCTGCCCACATTTGAATACTGGGTAACAAAATAGAAGAGACAAAATCAAAACATCTGAGATTGAGCCCAATAAACACTCACGCTTGGTGTGTTGCTACTGGGCTTGTTGTTAAAAGCTAAACTCGAAGGATTACTGAAGCATTAGCAACATCTGTGGGGAACAGAAATACTGGCAGAGGAGTCTACAGACATTTTTCGAAAGTATGTCACTTTCTAAGAAGTGGCTCGCTTCTTTTTACTCAGTTTCTAACTGACGTGGGCCTTTCAGGGCTTGTCTGCATTGCTTTAGACTACGGGAAAACGACCATGCTCATGCGGGTTGTTAGGTTGCCCAAATTTGTTCTTTTCCAAAGATACTGTAGAATATCACCGAAGACAACCAGAAACTGATTACATCCGTGCATTGGGTGAAGTGAAAAACTGCTACGCTTTGAAACGCATACGCGACTGCGACAATATCGCCCATAATATCTGAAACAGGCTAGTATATCTTTCAACTGCCATCCTAGTCTGCAACGTAACAGCAAGTGAATTCCTTTGTCAAACATAGTTATGACGTAGCCATAAACATAGCCTGCAATCAAGGAAATTTTGTAGAAAAACTAATTCCGTCAGCGTAGCCACCTGCCCAATATGCTAACTGTGCCAGTGGATCGGATTATCTGCCGTTGGTAGAAAGAAAGAAAGTAGGGAAACAATACTTACGGAATTCTAAATGAAGATCTTAATTTGGAGAAATGCAATAAGAAAGTAAAATACAATGAAGCCCACTGTGTGAATGAAATGAAATTTAGCCAGCGAAGAATAGAAGTTTTCTCCACAGGAAATTGTAGTTCTCCAAATAACAAGGATTGAAAACGGCGAATAGGTGAAGTATGCATCATTCTCTGGAAAGCGTAAAACGTTCTCCGACAAAGCAGC
>KK116250.1:110582-126342 GCA_000611955.2 Stegodyphus mimosarum | reverse complement strand
TATAGTATAGTATATTATAGTATAATATTATATATATATATAAGATGAAAATATGTAAATCAGCTTATCTCATTTTTAATCTTAGTTCCCTAATATCTCTTTGCTGCTTGGACGTCATTTCATTTCGCGTTGTTCTCTTCTATCGCAATAGCATTCAAAAATGTAAATTGTCTGAAAACAGGCACGATTAGAGTACCAAGTGAATTGTGGCTATAAATGTGAATTCAAATAAAAATAGAATTAAACCTGCCTCGACTGTGAAATTTCTTATTCATTATGAATCCGGCATTTCAGTGAGGAAGAATACTCATTGCTGTAGAATACTGAAATGCCGATCCACAGTCGAGGCAGTTTTAATTCCATTCTCATTTAAATTAACATTTATAACTACAATTTACTTGGCACTTTAATCAGGATTATTTTCAGGAAATTTATATTTTTGAATACCATTGAGATAGGAAGAGAACACTGTGAAATGATATGACATCCAAGCAGCAATAGAAATATAACCGAAGAAAGCAATTATCCAGGTCTCCAAATAGAGGAAGGATTTGGTTTACAAAGGTTTCAGTTATCAAAAGTTTAGGTTTCGAAATAACTACGTCATCAGCGAAACGCAAGCTTTGTAGCATAGGTTAGTCTAGTAATGACGCAATCCAGAAATGTTATTTTTAAACTAAAGAGGAAATAACCAAATTAAAAATGAGGAATTAAGAAGCTGTTCTTAAATTAAATTCTAAAGCTGATTTACATATTTTTATTGTACATATATGGATATGTACTATATAAAAAAAAGAGTGTGAAAAATAAAATATATGAATAGTACATCAAGCAACTAAAGATGTAAAAAAGTAATTCATATCCGAAACATTAAACAATCAGAAAAACTGAAAATTAAATAACTATGTTGCACTTCTTTCCTTTTATTTAATAAAACATGTTTTAATGATTCAGAAATAACAGAAAATTATTTAAAAATGGCATTAATCTCTTGATTGCTGCAATGCATCTGAATCTGAAATGAGTATTACTAATAATAATTACATTAAAATTCTTTTTGAACAAGCAAGAGACAAACGTATTTTAGTCATTTGTCTCCCATCTGCCAGAACGTTCCAATATTAATTTCCAAATCTCAGAAGTAATTAGCTTCATCTCAAGATAGATGATGGATTGACAGAACTCACGAATCTCATTTATTACTTTGTACGTAATTAGAAGGGAATAGCGTATAATTCTTCATTTCTAAAGCAGTGAAGGTGGACACTGTACACGAAATATCGAAATGTAGCCACAGAGGTAACAGGTTTTTGCAATGAATTTTTAACGTTATATCATAATTTCAAGTTTTGTACAGTTTCCATTCAGAGATAAAATATTTATACCGATTTAATGTATTGGAGTTATTAATGTTCCTTCGAGTTTATTTTAAAAGTTTAATAAAGATCATGAGATCAGTATCGATGAAGATGAAATAGATAACATTAACTCAAATGAAATACGAGTCGTTAGAAAAATGATTGTTGATTTCTGATGCTGTAATGTAGGATTTATCTCAATGCTTCTTATTTTCTGTTTCCTGTGACCCTAGTATTCATCAAGAAATGGTGATAAACGAGCTAATTACAGGTAAAAGTAATTTTCAGTCGCTTCGTTACAAGTGCAATTTAATGTTTGTAATTTAATTGTATGCGTGCTGCATATTCATGAACAATTCATGGGGAATATAACAAAATGCTTTATCTGTCTTAGAGTTTTAATATATCAAAGAAAAGGACAGAATAAAAACAAAAAAAATGTTTCATCTTCCTTCGATCTTCAAATACACAAAAAAATGGTAGACTAAAGAGGGAATAAAATGTTTTATCTATGATTAATACGCCAAATTAAATGTTTTATCTATCTTATATCTTTTAATAGATAAAACAAAGTGATAGCAAAAATATAGAGCAAAATGCTTTATCAATCTCAGATCTTTAAATAGACCAAACTAAATGAGGGAATAAAGAGAGAACAAGGCATCTTATCTATCTTAGACCTTTTAATAAATCAAGCAAAATGATAGAATAAAGATAGAACAAAATGTTTTATGTATCTTAATCTTTTAATAGATCAAACAAACTGATAGCATAAATATGGAACAGAATGCGTTATCTACCTTAGACCTTTTAACGAATCAAACAAAAGGAGGGAATAAAGAGAGAACAAAGTATTTTACCTATCTTAGATATTTTAATAGCTCAAAGAAATGATAGAATAAAGATAGCACAAAATGTTTTATCTATTTTAGAACTTTTACTAGATCAAACAAAATGACAGAAGAAAGATAGAACAAAATGTTTCATCTATCGCAGATCAAACAAAATGACAGAATAAAGATAAAACAAAATTTTCCGTCTATCTAAGATAAAACGAAATAACAGAGTAAAGATAGAACAAAATATTTCATGGATCTCAGATCAAACAAACTTACAGAATAAAGATAGAATAAAATGTTTCATCTATCTCAGATCAAGCGAAATGACAGAATAAAGATAGAGCATTTTTATCTACCTTAGATCTTTTAATAGATCAAGAAAAATGGCATAATAAAGACAGGACGAAATGTTTCATCTATCTTAGATATTTTAATGATCAAACAAAATGACAGTATAAAGATAAAACAAAATGTTTTAGATCTTTCAATAGATAAAATATGATAGAATAAAGATAGAACAAAACGCTTTACCTATCTTAGATCTTTTAATTATCTAATTTATCTTAGATGTCTTTCTAGCTATTTCAGATCTATCTTATCCTAGAAGTACAATAAGAAATGAATACTAGAAACCAATTAAAACGTTTTGCATCAAGTTGTTAGATGTTGTTAGTTGTTAAACCATTCTCATGTTATTTGTTGCAAGGTATAAATTATTATTATACTCTAACAAAAAAGAAGCCACACTAAGATATTTAGACGAAGAGTCTTTATTGCATTTAAGTAAGATCTTGTCCACTTATGGTTGCAAATAATTAATTACAAATATCTGGTTACAGTCAGATACGAAATATCTGACTCATTCTCATTTTTGGTATAAAGCATGAAGTTATTTTGTGACCGATCTTAGAGCAGAGAGAGCACTTGTGAACTCAGAACGAATGTCCACAAGCCCATCATCTACCATTGCACATTATATATAGACACGAGCCTCTGCTTGCACTGCTTTACACAAACTGTCGAAATCTAGCTTTATTACTGTTATCCGCAGTTGCATTTCGTATTTTGCATTTAATTTGTTTATATAATTTTTGTTGCCACATATGTTGAGAACGAGTTTTCGCTTAAATACGTTGTTTCGAATAGCATTAAAATATTTATATTTGTATGAGAAACTTCTAGGCATTTTTCATGAATCTACAATCAAACGTTTAGAAGCTGCTCTTGCTTAAATTTGAAATTTAACGTCGAATTAGTTGATATGCCGATAAGTTATTCTCTCATCGAAGTACTCGAACGGATTTTTTATCCATTTGTACTTAGATTTTGCTGGAAAATATTCTTTTACAGCTTTCTTCAATTGAATAGGTGTTCCATTGCACAATTTTTAACACTGTTGTTTAAATTACATTCTTTTTCCATTAACAAACAGTTTAGTTTCGCAGAACAATGCACATAATTTTTTTAATGTATGATAACCACATATTAAGTTTGGGAACTAATCTATAACTAAATATATCTTTATATTGTTAAGCTATTAAACACTTGTCAACTAGTGTCAGTACTTTATAATTTTATTTTCAAATTTTTATTTTGACTAGTGGAACCCTGGAAATTCGACTCGCTGTACACCGGTGCTACGCGAAACACAGTTTGAAGACCACTGGTTTAATACTATGTTTTTATGTATATTGTGGTTAGGAGACATTATTACAGCAATGAGCTCGGGTGTGAAGCAATATATAGTGTGGATATTTGTGACTATAACATATTTGCGAAATGGGAGCAAATAAAGATCCATTCTAAAAGTTCTCTTGAGAAAATGATAGCAAGAAAAAATGGTACAACACTGTCAGATCTCTTCCCAGGGATTTTTCTCATCAAAGGTCGATGGAGTACAGTGAAGTTGTGTTGTCACTATTGATATTTAGGGGTGCAATGTAAATCTACTGACCAGCCAGTTTTGCAGTTGTACCTTCCAGCGGTGCACCGTGATACATGGAAATACGGCTAAGCAATCTACAAACTCGGCATGTGCGCCTACAGTTCTTTTTTATGGGGTCTCCAGTAGAATTCAGGTAGAGTTTCTCAGACCAAGAGGACTGAGCTTAATGATAATTTTTGCCACTAAAAAGAAAAACTACAGGTGTTCAAGATCAATCAGCATTAATAGGTGCATACACTTAAGTATGGATGATTATTCTAAAGGATATTCTTTTTTTCTAGAGATGGTATTATCAAGAACAGAAACAGCTGAGAAAAAGGCAACAGCTCAAAATATTTCTAACGTTTGCGCCAAATCCCTTTTGTGTTTCGCGGAAACAATTGCCGTAGTGATAGAATGGGATCCGAAAGCTAGAAATTCTTGGAAGTTTACAACTGTAGTATCTTTCTGAGCAAAGACTGTTTAAAGCTATCAGTTTGGAAGTTTTCTGGAAAAATACATGGGATTATCTAATTTAAAACCCTATACATATTCGTAGTCAGAGTTGGGTGGAATTGGCGAAAGTAGTGTCGTTACTATTGCACAAAGCTTATGATAAACTCAGTGCCTTATTCACGATTATTCGTGAAACCTGTCCATGTAGCTTTTTGCTAAAGTTAAAATACCAAAACGACGAAACGGCAATTTAATATACATGGTGGCGTAAAGAAACTTTGCTAACATCTGCACTTCTAGCGTCCGTTTTAGCTAACCGATTGAAATGAGATTGCAAGTATAGTTTTTGGGAAGTATGCTCTCGAGATTCTGTGAATGGCAACACAGCGACGCTCACGGTTACGGGTATAGTTACAGAAACTCGAACATGTCGGATGGCAACACCAATTGTTTCCGGTCGCAAAATGTTCAGCGCATATGAAAACCATAAATAACGTTGGAACGGTACCTAAATGTCCAAAAACGGACGTGTTATGCATACACAAAAAAGAGTTCTGAAAACTGGCCAACGAAACACGATCTGGGCGCACGCAGAAAATTTGCATATGACAGAGACAAGACACAGGGCAAAAAAATATCTTTATTTTAGATGAAACATTTTCCATGTGGGTGCCATAACAGTCAAGTATGTATCGCATGCGGAACACGGTCGACAATACCGCTGAACTCAATATGGCATGAGAGGTGTTTCCAATTTCACGCCGTATAGAATCCTTTAACTCCGCCAAAATTTGCCGAGTGCACAGATAAATTCTGGATTTGAAATATCTCCGAAACCAGAAGTCCATAGATCAGGGAATCGCTTAGGCCACTGAAAAGGATAATAGCGCGATATGATGCGATCATCAAAATGCTGTTCCAGGACTCGTTTTACTACATATAGCGAGGTCTGTTTTAACAGACCTCGCTATATGTGGAGGTGCACCATCTTGCATCCAAGTGATGCCATTGAGTGCATTCCCTTACGCAATTCCGGTACTACAGAATTTTGTAGCAAGATTCTATACCGAGAACCTGTTTCAGAGCATGTTACACGGCCCGTCGGTGTCACTTTCTCAAAGAAGGACAGGTCGAAAACAAGTGTGGCTGGAATGCCGCACCGCACAGTCACTTTGGCGTCAAAAAATGGTACTGGTTCCACATCGTTAGGATTCGTCTGTGCCCAGTGAACACAATTCTTGGTGTTAATGTGTCCATGTAAGTTGAAATGCGCCTCGTCTGTCCATAGTATGCTAAGTGGCCAGTCGTTATCAGTATCATATCGTATTAGAAATTCATTTGCGAATTCCAGATATAGTTGTGGGTCCCCCGGCTGCAACATCTGGACGCGCTGGTACCGGTAGGAAAACATGTGGAGAACCAAACGCAGTATCTTGACGACCGTTGTCTTCGGAATATCCAACACACGCGCTGTGCCTTTTGTGGTTTCTCTATACCCTGCAGTCACTCTGTGAGGCACTTCCGTAACAACGTCCTCAGAAACTGTTGGCCGTTTGGAGGGCGATTTATCGCAGGTGCAGCCCGTATCTTTGAATTTGTGCACTAAATCACGCAGAGCTTGCGGAATATGTAGGTCACATCGTTGGAGATAATTTCCGAGATACACACGCGAGGCTTCCGCAGCGTTAATTCCATTTGATAGTACAGTTTTATCAATTCTCCACGAACTTTCCCAGAAAAGTCATTTCGTCCGCATGTGAGAGTTCCTGAATGACGACTTTGCCTATCCCGCCTGGCATTTTATCGGTTTCCTACGCTGAATATCTGGCGAGCAGCCTTCTGTAATTGGTAACATGCTTCTGCCATATGCATATTTTCTGCGTGCGCCCAGATCGTTGGCCGGTTTTCAGAATTCTTTTTTGTGTATGTATAACACGTCCGTTTTTGGACATATTGGTACCGTTCCAACGGTAGGGTTTAAAAGGTTAGGGTTTTCGTATATGGTGTATATTTTGCGACCGGAAACAGTTGGCGTTGCCATCCGACATTTTCGAGTTTCTGTTAATGTAACCATAACAGTGAGCGCCGCTGTGTTGCCATTCACATAATCTCGAGAGCATAGCTTTGAATAACTATATTTGCAATCTCATCTCGATCGGCTAACCAGAACGTACGCTAGAAGTGCAAATTTTGGCAAAGTTTCTTTATGACCACGCTGTATAATAATCTTTAAAATCTCTGTTGAAATTTTTCTGTTGGATACATTCTATCTTGTCATTCAGATATAATTTTGAAAGAAAGAGGCACAAATTATGAGAAATATACTATTTTAATGCTTTTAAATCATTGCGTTTGTTAAATAACTATAGCTACAATTAAAAAGATAAGATAATCGGTTATGTCAAATGACAGCAATTAGAATACTGGCTATTTGCTAGGCTACCTGGATGTTAAATTCTCTGGTATGGCAATGTAATCGCTCAAGAAAATGTAAAGACTCCTCTGTTCTTTCTGAGGTTTATGTTGACATGCACAGTTTATACTGCAGCAAGATAAGAAAGATTATCCATGAAAGATATTTATCCAAATGGCACTTAAATTATGTCGCTTCAAGGAAGGTTTCTAATCATATAATATTTTTGTAGCAGTGCGTCTCCAGATAAACCTGTTAATGATAACTATCTGCATTTACAACTATGACATCTTTATTTGTTTTTTTGTAAAATATCGAGCGTTTACGTACAGAATATTTTGCACAAGTAATCGTTGCTTTGATCCAGCAAATGCCTGCTGTCTTAGATTGGAAAGCTCAGCAAAGAACAGGAATAAAGTTTTGTTGTTAAACCAAAATTAATTCCGATTGTTTCAAGCAAAGTTTGTTTGAAAATGAAACATGATGCGGAGACTAAAGGGCAATATATACTTGGGTTGGGTGACGTTTACCAGGCCACAAAAACTTCGGTTTTAGAAATCTCGAATAAAGACCATATTAGCTTTTTATTCCTTTGTACGAAATAAAAGTAATACTGTAATCGCGGAAACTTTAGGGTATCATATTTCAAAGGAAATATCTATTTTGAAATTTCTCGAATTCATCTAGGCATTTTTTGCGTGATAACTGCACGTAAGCGCAGAATAAAGGTTTCTTTTTACCAAACTGGATTGTAAAATGGATTTAATATGGATTGAAAAGGCATTTTTTCGTGACACGGTCGTCTGTATACGTAAGTATGTATATCTATGTATCTCGTATAACGCAAAAGCGATTAGGCATAGAACGTTGAAATTTAAAGGCTATGGCCAGATTCAGAAGTGGGCATCTTCCATGCATGAAATTCAAAGAGGGAGAAAAGACCTTCCCCTCCTGTGCCTGTTCCCTCCCAGCCTCTCCCGCTCACCTACTGGATTGTATAGGAGTCTCCCTGAGGCAGCTGTCGGCTGAGCAGGACGACTCAGCGATTTACTCGTGCGGCAAGGGCTCTTGCACTTGGTGTAGGCTTTCCTGCTCCAAGAGGATTAGAAACAACAACAACAACGCTGAAATTTTGTAACGGGACTGCTATAACATCTCGTTGTGCACTGTATAACCTTGTATATATATATATATTACTTTTACGACCTTAGGGGATGACTTTTTCGAGATTCTAAATGATTAGGACCTTCACTAGAAATTTACTGTAAACGAGCATTCTAAACTACCTGATCTCCTTACAAATATATATACATGTAGATAGATAGATACACCCATCTCCTTACCCGGCTTAAAGTATTTACCAATAATTTATTTTCGAAATCTTCGGTAGAAGTCATATACTTCAAGTTATAGAACTACAGAAGTGTTGTAAATGACGAAAATATTCGTATGTTTTCAATGTCGACTTAAAAAATAACATAAAAAGTAAAAAGACAGTTTTAAACACAGACAGTTAGTAAAAATAACATAAAATAACGAAATCTAACTTTTAGTTTACTGATTCCTACACTTATATCTGGGAAAGTTTTATGCTCGATTTGAAAAAGTAAAATTATACGATATTTGACTACCGTACGAGAAAAGTTCAGCGGGATATTTAATTTCAGAATTCGCAATTTTTGATGTCATTTCCAATTTACCTTGAAGCATCGGTTAATTAATTTAAACTAATTCGAGGAAATAAATTTGGAAAAATGAAGTGCGTCAAAATATGTGTATAATTTAATAGTACATGGAAGTCATGTGGTGTCTACACGATATTTTTTTTATTGGATGGGGATACATCACAAATAATCAAATAATTTTCATCACTTCATATTTTATAAAAGCGTAATGGACACACTTCTTAAGAAATTTTAAAAAGCACAATCGAAAAACTGATTTTCCACTGCAGGACAATGCGTAGTCATTGAATTCTATCCTCAACAAGCAGTGTTTAGCAAAAAAAAAAGAGTCACGGCTGTAAAACATTCCCTATATTCACCAGATCTGGCCCCTGCAGACTCATTTGAGAGTTAAATTAATTAATAGACAAATAGAATTAAATTACCTTCATAGGAGAAGAGATTCAGAAAATCATAACCAGAAACTTATACATTATTGCGAAAAATGAGCTTTTAAGGAATTAAAAAGACATGTGAACGTACGAAGCGTTACATAAACTCAGAGATCTCGTATATTGAAAACTAAGAAACGAAAATACTCTAATTTTCGACTTTTTATCAACTTAAATCCTAAATTTTTGCTGTGTATATTAAGAAATTAACAGAAGTGAGTACTGCAGACAAATTAAATTTCAATTTCATGACCTATTGTTTTTCATTTTGTTTCACTGAAGCTGAATATTTCTTGTTTTTAAGACACAGAAACGATAGAAAAGTAAAAAACTAAAAACTGACTTCTAAAATGATAATATTATTTAATTCATATTGGAGAAAAAGTTATTCTCTGTCAGGTGTTACTGCAAGAAAATAAATAACACGGTTAAAAATTTAATGTTTTATGGTCGCTTTACCTCATTTTTTATGATTAATGATTGACGAAGTTGTTCAAAGCTCAATTTATCAGCGCGAAACTTGGTGAATTTGTTCTTTTCGAAAGTTCTTCTTGGAAGGGGGAAGAAGGGTTCTTAATATTCTTGTTCCGATTTTTTTCTTGTCACTTTATTACTTTTAAACATTTTCGGATGCGAAAAGTTTTCCGGTGTCGTTTCGTTACGCAGAAAACCCCACAATGCTAATTTAATGATTTTTTCGCTATCAGTATAAAAGTAATTTTGTAGATGTAGTAAACAGCATAGTCTTATATTAATATTCAAAATGCTTTAGAAAAGAGAGCAAAAAGTTTCAAGATAGAAATGTTATATATATTGCTGATAAATAGAGTTAAAAACTTAAACAAAAACGAAAGATTTCTACAGCTGACGGGATTATTGTTTCATTTTTCTACGATGGATTCAACTGGCACCCTTATTAGAAAATAAATTTAATTAAATGAATTTTTAAAATTTATTTCTTATCATAAAATAGAACAAAATAGCCTATATTATGATATTCATAGTTAAACTAATTATTTATCTTTAATTTAATTTTCTAATATGGTCACCTAGCTGTTGAAATAAACTAAAAAAATAATAACTTCGTCTAAGCTTAGTAGTGTTTTTTTCCTTTGTCTTTTTATGTGTCCTTAAAAACTAATACATATATGTGAATATATATTTTCCCTATACTTAAATAGACCTAAGGCGTATTAATTATTTCAAATATTATGAAAAGGCGATTACAAGCATTATACTTCCGATTATAAACAGAAAGTTGAATACAAAAAATACACGTCTCAGAAATAACTGAAAATCATAAAAAATTTACAGTGCCCATTTGATTCTGCATTCAAACTGTATTTTAAAATCTGTCGTTATATTGGACATACGTTTTAACCGTCATATGAAACCCTCACAATTTAAAAGACTTCAGAATTGTTGCGAATCAAAAAATTTGCGAGTTTTCTTTTAATTTTAAAATTTATACTGCATAGTCAACCTCTCTTGGTGCCGTGACAAACTAAAACTATTCAATACTAAAATTGTCGTAAAAATATACTGAAATTCATAAAATCAAATCATAGAGACTGGTGATTGAAAACAAAATAATTAATACCTTAAGCTAGATTAAATCTTCATAAATCCTCAACACAGTAAATTAAGTTTTATCATTCCAGTCCAGATTTCGTCTTCCTATTTGTCTACGAAACGCACGTAAAAGAAGTTCAAAAAATTTTCTTCATCAATGCCGCACCAATTTGTCAATTCACCTGTTATGGAAAACTTCCTGATTGATGCAGACCTTCTGCAAGCAAGAAGGTCCAACTTAACATGAATGTCCACCGACATCTCGATGATATTCTCAATAAAGATAAGTGCAAGCTGCAGTAATCTGCAAGTGATGACGTTTTCCGTCCTAATATTTTTAACAGTAATCTGGATCTTCAGCGCGGCTTTAAATCACATTTTTCCTCAAAGGAAAAACAATCAGTGAGAACTGGACATAGCCGCAGACCTTCAAAAAGATTCGCCGACGACGATACGATGGGAGCCCCCATCGTTCTCGGACTAATTCTCGCCTCGAAAATTCCCTGTAACCGCAGCCGTACCAATGGACGGCCCCGAGGAGGGGGGGGGCGCCGGGCTCTCTCTCTCTCCTCAAAAAGAGACTCGAAACTTAGACAAAATCTTCAAAATCCTCCTTCCGCCACGGGAGGGACCAAATTTAAAACCTCGCGAAGCTGAAAAAGTGCGCCACTTCTATAATTACTATTGGTTCAAAAAAATCCATAAAATTAAAATTCACCAATGCTACACAAAACAGTAACTCTGTCTAACCAATAGGAATTGAACAATAAATACCAACCAAAATTCTAAGAAAATCAGTCCTATCTCTTCGCAGTGACAAGCCTCTATTTTTCAAGCTCAAAACCAAGGAATGTTTACATCGTAAATCGTTTAAAGTTTGCGACTCTCCAGACAAATCCTGAACTTTTGTACCCCATAATTCTATCAAGAATCGGCGCTGCTAGAACTGGTCGCCTTTGAACGAGAAAAACATATGTTCGCCCCCGCAAGATAAGGGTACGAAAAATGCAGCTGACCACCGACCCTTGACCCCAAAATTCTCTGCCCGTGAGAACGCAAATCTGCCTATTGCTGTACAAGCATTTCTGCTAATTTAAAAGTACTTTACCTCGATCAAAAGAAAGAATTTAACAAGAGTATAATTTAAAAATTAAATCTCAAACATGAACATTAAAATTTCGCTATTCACTGCAAATTAATAAAATTAACAAGCACTGTAAAATATTACTTAAGGAATGATATCCAATAAGGGTTAAGATATCAGCAGAATGATATCAACAGAACGATATCCAATAAGGGTTAAGATAAATCTGCTGCCCGAGTACCCACTCGTGTGACCTAATCTTCAGAAGTGTCTTTCATGACAGACTGAAGGTGGCAAACGACTAGTTTAAAATTAAAAATTTAGAAAATCGGAATTGTTATTCTTTTTTAATAACCGTAATATATATTATAATAAAATATATATATATACTGATTTAGTATTCGTGTTATTTTATTTTATACATGTATAAATAATACTGAATAAGTAAATGAATAATAAATAAATAAACAAAGAATGAATAAAAATAAAATTTAAAAATCCATTTTCAAAAAGATTTGTTAAGATATTTTATGCTTTCTCTGAGCTCGCAGTCTACCAGTTTGCTGTTGCATTCACTCTTGCTAAACTATTTTCTTTCGTCGTTTTAGCTGTATTATTAGCATAGCATAGCAGAGTAGTATAGCATGGCAGAGCATGTTTAGAATTCCCGATGCAATGTTAAGTGTTGTCATATTATTTATATATTTTTTTAGTTTTCTCAAGTTCATTATATCAGTGTTCAGTTTTAGTAAAATGGCTTGTAAAACTTCTTTTGTCTTTTTATTATTTACCTTTCGTGTGTTAACTTTATTAATTAAATATCCCATTCTTCGCACTTGAGCAACATAAAATTCGATTCAACAGCAAAATCACAAAATATTTAGAAACAGCATATCTTTAAAATTTCCGCTGTCTCGTGCGCTGGAGACAAAAATGGTTTATTCCGTACAGTGTTGACACTGCTAGCTTTCGGGCCATTGAGTTTATTAATTAAAAATTCAATAAAGTGCTACAAAATATGAAACATAAAATTCAAATTGGATAGACGTAGGTATCGTCATTTTTTCAGAGTATGAGGAACATACGTACATACACGCAGATTCTATATTATTTAATTTCTTTAAAATTAAAGCCGGACGATACTATTTAGTGGCAACTATTTGAAAAGTGATATAGTGGATCCCGCAAAATCCTGTTTCGAGACTAACAGTTCATTAGGGCTAACTCCCTTTTGGGTTAATAGAAAATTTATCTTAAAGATTAGGATTTATAAAACAGCAAAAGATACATATATTAAGAAATTTAAAAAATCGGTAAATTATAAAATTTGGTGTGAACTTTATTTGAAAAAACATTTTTTTTTGCACTTCCTTGTACGAAGTAAAGGAAGTCTTGTAACCACGAAATTTCGGGTACTACATTTTAACGAAAATATACATTTTGATCGCTATCGAATGCAATTTTACGATGTTTTTGAGTGATATCTGTACGGAAGGACAGAATAAAGTACTCGTTTTCCCCAAACGAATCATAAAACTGATTTAAGACGGATTAAGAAGAGATTATTTTCGTGGATTCTGTACGCACGTATGTACGTATGTATGTATGTATGTATCTCGCATAACTCAAAATCGAGTAGCCTCAGAAAGTTAAAAGTTTGCACATGGGACTGCTATAACATGTAGTTGTGCATCTCTTTTTTTTGGTTACAATCGGCCGCACCAAAAGTATATCAATATAAATACAAATAAATATATACCCACTCTGTGATTCGGCTTAGTGAGCTCAGATTTTTTATTCTGATATGTTGGTAAATTGTGCATTTGTTGCTTCAAAAATAATTGAATTATGCTGTTCTTATGTTCAGATTATTGTTTTTATGTCTTTTATTAATATGCATGCGATACTTGTAGAATTATAAATAATTTAAATGTTGTTCAAGTGAGGTTAAACCTAATTTAATAGCCATATTTGTTTACATTTGAAACTTAGTAGAATAGTGAATTAAGTCAGTTTCTTCACCTTCACTATCTTTCTGACGAGTGCTACTAAAAGGAACCTTTTAGATTTGTGCACCAAAAAATCTGCCTTCTTGCCCGCTGCCCAATTGCTTGCTTTTGCGTAGAAACTGTAATTTTAATTGGAAAAATTTATATGTTTTAATAAGTATTTTTCAATTGTGTTAACTGTACTTGGTGTTTTATATTTTTCTATATCCTTCAATTTATAATGAAAAAATTTTGAGTTTTTGTAAATTTTGCCGAGAAGTGAGAACTAAATTAAATGAATGAGAAATATATCTCTATTGAAATTCGAATAAATAAGTGTTTCGTATTAGCAGTAAATATTGTTGCCAGTCTGTCTCTGAGAGAGGAGAATGTTTACGAGTAGCGCATGCTCATTAGGTAAGCGGCGCTGAATCGTCTGTGAAAAACTGTTTCTTTTTTATTAATTTCTTTTTATACATCGTTTTAGATTTGTTATAGTATTTTAATAGAACATATGGCAACGATTAGATAATTCTTGAGGTGATATAATTTTTGTGCATTCTGAGTTGTAAAATGAATGAAATGTAACGCTGTTAATTGAACCTAGTACCAGAGTGTCGCTATGGTAAGTAAATATAGTGAATTTTAAAGAGTGCATTTATTCTATTGTTGTTTATGAGCTATAGGCGAAGTAGATTTAATTCAATTCAATAAGTTTAAATTAAATGCAGAAAAAATACGTATAATTTATTATTCTGTACAAGGAAGTCATGTAGTGTACACATCAGACTTTTTTTGAAAATTGTTCTATTTGATTTACAAAAATGCATGGAAAAAAATGCATGGAATAAAAAACCGTTTCAACTTAGAAATTCTAAATATAAATTTGAAAAATTAAAAAAAATTCGAAAAATAAGTATCTAAATTTAAAAATTTAAATTTGTAAAATTAAAAAAAATTCACGAAATAAATATCTAAATTTAAATTTAAATTTGAAAATAAAAAAATTCAAAAAATAAATGTTTAAATTTAAAAAATGTAAATCAAATTAAAAATTTAAATCTAAATTTAAAAAAATTCCCTTCGAGATGTACATCTGTATCACCAGCCATATGAAGCTGTACCGGAAAAGTATTTGGCAGAGATGAAATTATGCATTTCATTTCTTTTATTTCTTTTCCCCCCCTGTTCTAACACTTGCTAGCGTGGCTGCTCTTTATTTTACCGACGGTGATATAAAAAATGTATCCGCATTCAGTACAACAGTTTCCTTCAATTGCGACTATCTGCAAAAGTAGTCGTCTTAGAAATCATGACAATCATGATGTCTAATAGCGTTATATAATTATTCTTCCAGAAATAATAGGCAGTTTCAAAAGAAGTCATTGAAAGAGGTTTTATTATTTATGTTTCTTTTAAGAAGAAACAATAGAATGTAGATAAAAGGTTGAGCATGGAAATTCGGTTAATAAATATGAAGAAAATCTTTTAAGTGGCAGAACTTACATTCCAACAACAATGGTATGTTAGAAATAAATTAGATTTCAGAACCTCTTCAAACTTAATTATGAGAATAAATTAATCCTCCGTTAATCATAGAAGGCCCAACAAATCATACGTCATAACCGTGAATGGACAAACATTCTGCTTGAGACAAAAGTAAGTATTTCTTTATTTAGGTTTTAATTAAAAATTAAGCACCGTCTGTCATGCGTAAACATATTTTCCATCTAACATTCTGATATCAACTACTTATTATAAATTATTCTAATTGCATATTATTCATTAATTATTGTTAAACTTACTTTGTTTTGTCTCCGAAGCAAAGAATCATCCGCGCTGCATGTACATAGCCTTGCAAATTATACACACACGCATATATACGTATATGAAGTTAATTCAACAATTATATATATATATATATGCAATTAATTAAGCAATTATACATACATACACACACACACACATATATATATATATATATAAACAATTGTGTGTATATATATATGT
>KK116250.1:43879-110528 GCA_000611955.2 Stegodyphus mimosarum | reverse complement strand
AGACAATTGTTATATATATATATATATATATGTATATAAAGATAAAAATAATATATATATAAGTAAATATCAAAATTATTATTAAAATAAGCAGTAACCTTTAATTTCTCCTCTCTTCTCCAAAAACATTTCCTGATTGCGTCATTTCTAGATCAGTCTATATCACATGACTTTCATAAAGCTGATGACGTAGGTAATTCTAAACGGCAACTCCAAATTTCGGTAACTGAAACTTTTCTCTTAATTTCCGGCCATATTGAATAACTGAGCTTTTTAGCTTCTACCTTTCTTTCCGTTAAAACGGTATTTCGCCTTGCTCTCTTCCTATCGCAACAGTACCAAAAATGTCGCAATCAATCGCAACAGATCTTAAAGAGTCACGATTTCTAATCGTGCCAAGTAAATTGTGGCTGCAAATGTTGATTTAAATGAAGATGGACATTTAATCTAACTCGGGTCCCGAGTTTCTTCTTCAGTAGTATTGGATCTACGTTTTACGCCATCAATACTGTTACTTTGTTACGTCTTTTTTGTTACACATATACACACACACGCACAAACCTATATATACACATGCCTACATAAATTTTAAATAAAGAGTAATGTAAGCTCAGTATTGGATACTGCAGAATTTACTTTACATTTTCTTGCATACATATACACACGCCTACAAAGAGAGAAAGAAAGACAAAAAGCGCGAGATCGAGGGGAAGGAGGTAGAAAGTTTCCTAATTTATTTTTATACAATTTTTTCAATGACGTTACGACAGAACTCTTCATTGCATATACTGTATAAATTTTTCTTTAGAGAACTTGCTTCTACACCACGTTTTTTTTGTCAAATGGCCTGGTGTGATTTGCTATAATTAATGATAAAACTAAGTTATTTAGTCTTTTGAACACATACTTCGGTATTTTCACGAACACCGCAATGAATCGTTTAATAAGTAATAAATAAGTAATTTTCATTAGCATTCTGTTTATTCTTCCCACTTGCTGTACGTTAAAATCTTATGCTTATTATAACCACTTTTAATTGTTATTTTCTCCATTATAGTACAGTAGAAAAATCACTAACTTTATTTTCACCAAGTGTCTGAAATTAAGAAAAGAATTTGTGTTAATTGCAAAAAGAACGAAGAACTATAAAAAAATATGTATATACACTGCTCGACATTGAAAATGTAACACCAAGAAGAAGTGGTCAAAAAGTGATGAAATTCGGAGAAAAGACAGAGACAGCAAGCAGCAATAAGTGATCTTTATTTCAAAATGATAGTCAGAATACAGAGCGAGAACGGCGTCGGCTCAGTAGGATGCGACATGCGACATGCGACGGAGGACGTGGGCACCACCCCTCTACCAATACGGTTAATCGGTATAGCGTCACGTCCACCTTTATCTATTGCCTAGATACATGTTACATAAGAACATACGGTGGCTTCAGATAGACTGTGCAGAAGATACATATATATTCAGATGCCTAAATACATTTACGTAGGCACATGGGGTGCATGGGGTAACGTGCACATACTTATGAACATAGAATATATAGGGGCAAAACCACTCCCCCCCCCCCCCCCCCCCCCTCATAGGTGCAAAATAAGTTACATGTTACGGGATGTTGAGAGATATATGATACAAGATGCTGTGGAGCGATGAACGAAAAAACACGTCTAGGCATAGAGTGAATAAGAGTGCGGACGGTGTCCTGAGGGATGGCTCTCCATTCTCTTTCAATCATTTGCCACAGTTCGTCTTCTGAACGAGGCAGGGGCAGAGTCTGCAAACGGCGTCCAATCACATCCCACACATGTTCTATTGGTGACAGATCAGGAGAGTACGGTGGCCAGGGAAGCATCTGTATATCTTGCAGAGCATGATAGCAGATGCGAGTACTGTGTGGTCCTGCTGAAAAATTGCATTAGGCAGCCCCTGCAGGTAGGGGATTGCCACCGGCCGCAGTACATTATCCGAGCATCGTTGGGCCGTCATAGTGCCCTGAATACGAACTAGAGGTGACCAGGAATTGTAGGCAATAACACCCCAAACAATTATGCCACGTTGTCGCGCGGTGGGGCGTTCCACAGTTACTTCCGGATTAGATTTGTCTCCACGTATGCGGCAACTGTCACTGGATTAACAGAAGCGTGACTCATCCGAGACCTTCTGTCATCCACATCGCTCCATTCCGGCACCATTCTAAACGCTGGCGTTTATGCTGTGGGGTTAATGGCAGTCTTCCTAACGGGCGCCATGAGTGCAGGTCACGTTCAACTAATCGACGGGAAATGGTTCTCGTCGACAGGGGAACATTCAGGGTATCTTGCACATGCAGCAGAATCGCCGTACAAGTGACTTGCAGGACCGCCACAGCTTATCGGCGGATGCGTCGATCCACGCGTGCTGACATCACTCTGGCTGCACCTGCACTCCTCCTTCTTCCCACATTCCCTTGTTCCAACTATGTTAGCCATAGCGGATGCACCGTGCTCGCATCCATGTGGTTATCTGCTGGAATTTGACGTAAGTACCAACCCGCCCTTCTCAGTCCTATCACCATACCCCTCGTAAAATCGTCTATCTGCTGGAAGTGACTTTGTTGACAGCGGCCTGGCATTCGCTCCTATTACACGTATCCTCCGGGACAAAAACCAACTTTCTTCGATAATTCGTCTGGCAGAAATAACGACACGAATATTACCCATTCTTCACGTTCCTTCCCTTATATCTTACTTCACGTGCGTCGGAGAGCTGCGCCTTTCAGATCATTCGCGTAACTCAGTGACGTGCGTCTACTCTAAAATTTGCATAAATTTCTGACCACTCCTTCTTGGTGTTGTATTTTCAATGTCGAGCAGTGTTATATATATAATTTTGTGCTGTCATTCTGATTTAGTTTAATTTAGTGAGCTATTGTTATTTTCATTTTTTAGTCCAAAGAGGCGTTAATCCAGATGGCCTATTAGTCTCGAAATGGCATTTTGGGTCTAATCACTATAAACGGCTGTATCACTTTTCAAATTGGTGCCATGTAATACCGTCGCCCTATATCATATTTAAAGCAATTAAATAATGAAGAATCTGTATGAATACCTGTATATGGGGAAAAGCAACGATACCTAGAGCCTTCCAATTTTGAATGACGTAGTCCTTCACCTGAAGGTGGTAACCTGGAAGCACGAATCTTGAATTTGGAATTAGTTTATTATCTATTTCGTATTTTTGAAACTTTAACAAAATTCTTTATTAAGAAACTCAACGAATTCAAAGCTAGTAAGGGGAAAACACTTCATAAAGTATTTTTATCTCCAGAGCGTGTTATTGTCTTTGGAAATTCTAAAGATATGCCGTTTAAAAAATGTTTAGCCCATATGCTTTTGGAATGTGTATGTATGGGTAAATGAAAAAAAAACGCCCCCTTTGGACGTAATATAAAATCTGAAATCTTTCAGAGTTTGTTTTTTAAATTTTGTTTTTCTGGTCTAAACATTTTAGAAATTTGATACTTTTTGTTTTCTTATTTTATTAATTAACTAACATATTCTTGAAACCTTACTGCTAATGCGACTAATTGATGAAATAGTTTGGTTATTATCCTAAATCAGATTCTGATACTAACAACAGCTGCAGTTATACATAATAAATATTTTATATTTCAGTGCAATTACTTAAGATGTACTGCATATTTTAATTCTTAAATATATACAAATAGAAAATAGACAAATAAAAAAAGTACGCTTCTTTAAAATGTTATTATTTAAGTCAAAACTAAATTGAAAATTGAGGGAAATGCATAAACAATGCCTAGTAAATTCTTAAGTAGATATTTAACAGGAACGTTCCAGTTATTTTTTCACTAAGTGTTACTTATTATTAACAAAATCAATAAAATTTTTTGCTTTAACTATTTTTTACTTGCCTACCAATATAATTATTTGGTTTCAATCGACTCTAAATATTCAAAAATTTCTCTTTCTCTGTTGTTTATTTATTTATTAGTTCGGAAGGGTTATTATTTTCGAAATATGATTTTACTTTGATTTACTGTTAATGAAGTTGATTGTAAAATGTATTGTTTCACTTTTCATTCGAGCGTCTTGCAATTTGGCAGAAATTAAAATATTTATCTTTCACATTTAATCTGTCTGTTATTGGTTAACAAGCTAACTTATTTAAAAGCACGGCATCTGTTGCAACTTCTTCTCTACATATTATTTTTTAAATTTTTTAATTTGGTTGATTTAAATAAAAATGATGATTTAAAATTTATGATATAACTGATTAAAAGGATGAAATATTTTTATGAAATTGAGTTATATCTTTTCACTTTCCAAATACACTGAAGCTATGTAATGTTTAGGGTTTCGTAAAGCTCCATGACTTGAAGCTCGGTTAAGCTCGAGCTCGAACTTGATTGTTTTTTCGGGCTTTCGAGCATTTGAAGTTGACATACTTACATTATCATACTTACATTATTATACTTATATTATTATAATGGACTTATAATTAGAATAATATTTTTTAGAAATTTAAAAGAAACGTTTTCTTTACTTATACATTTATTTATGCATTTATATTAGTGAAAAAATATTTTAAAAATACCAGTGCATGTAGTGATTTACCTGATAGCTTCGATCTAATTTTGGTGCAAAACGTAATCAATCAACGTTGGTTTTATACTGTAAATAACTTCAAGTAACCGCTTTAAATTTACAACCAATTTACCATTACGTTTTGACAAAGTAAATTCTTGACTAAATTTTTTAAAGTGGTTACCTTCGGGTAGTTTGCTGGTTGGAGCTTCTAGTAGTATTTTAAGTAGTTCTTCAAGAGTTGCACCAACTTTGGTAGTTGGTTTTGCTTCACTGCTTGATTTTTAATTTGATGAATTTGGTGATGAATCTGATGACGGAAATAAACTCTTCATCAAAGCAGCTGCTAGTTCTATAGAAGCTTTTGATGGCGTTTTATTTAAGGTGTTTAGTGAATTCATCAAATCTATGATGTTTTTGTTAATACTGTTATTGATGTAAAAATCGATATTATCAGAAAGAGAACTACTTATTTAAGATTCTTGTTCAGTTAACCTCTCTCGCATAAAGCTGATAGAAATACATATTGTTCATAAAGTGGCTTGTTTTTAACCCATAGCATTAAGCGCCACTTCAATTGGTTTTAACGGCAAGACTATCGATTTTATTAATTAAAGGTTTAAATTTGTTAAACCACGTTCAGATCCAAGTTCAATGAGTATATCCTTTATGACGCCATACAATTTTACAAATGTTTCAAGCATTTCAGCATTGAATTCCATCTGGTTTTACAATCCAGAGAGAGCTGTTGCTCTATCTGTAATTTTTCTCTACATTTAGACTTGAACAAATCTGAGCGCACAACAGAAGTTTTGAAAAAAATTACAACTTGTCTCACAATATTTATGTTTTCCTTGAACAATTCATTCTGTAATTCTGTTTCATTAATGTCCAAACTATTATCAACATCATCAAAATAATCAGTCTCGCCTGAACATTCGTCTATACTTTTTTCTGCCCCTGATTTTTCTTCATAAAAGGTTTTTATAACAGCCAAATGTAAGGTATGCGCAAGATATGTTTGATAAAAAGCAGGTGATTCTTTTTCGAACTTGATCATAACACTTGCTCCATCCCCAATAGTGGATACAATATAGTGCTTAAATGATAGACCAACAGATTCGAGGTGCGCTTCTACGAGTTCTTGCAGCTTTTTTTTTGCATCGCAACTTCCAAAAATTCTTACCAGTCAAAAATTGATGCTTTTTTGGCAGGCAGTATGCAGATTTATATTCAGGAATCTCCGGTTACCGATGATGGTCCATTCATCCATGGTAATGGAGAATTTCTTTGATTCGTCAATATCTTTTTTAATTTCATTTTTGATTTTTTGTTTCACAGTTTTCATATGGTTATGAACAAGAGCATTACAGATTTTTCATTAGCTGGAAGCTTCATACGTCTTAAGGCCAATGATTGTCGAATAAAATCTGACTGGGTGATTTGACGAATTGATAAACCATCTACTGCAGCCATTTTTGCAACAATCTCGTCAGCTGATGTTTTGATTACGAAATTATCCAAAGTTTTTGCTTTTTTAGCTGTTGTTTCTGCCTCTTCTTTGTCAACGTCAATGGTACGAACGCTGCTTGACATATTTCCATTTAAAATGGAATTTTTTTAATTGCATTCTTTGCAGCATGCATAATTTTGGTCTGCTTTGGCGAAATGACTCCAAACGGTTATCTTTTGTTTTTCGGCATGATTACTATTCTACATCAATTAATTAATATTTCTTAACTGTTTACTTATATTATTAATATGCGTGTATTAACTCCAATAACATTAACCATTTTTACCAAAATATTGCTAAAATTTCGACTGAATTTGCGTTGAGATATTAGTAATCGCATTCGTATTGGTTAAAAGGAAGTATAACTTTCTGTCAGGTCCGAAGTATTCCGAAATTTAATTCCATTCTATTTGTTTGTGATTCTTTAAAACATGATCTGCTTGTATCTCTGTTTGTATTTCTGCGTATATTTCTCTGCGTATCACTCTGTAATAAATGTTTGTTTTGCGAAACATGGCTTTATCAATGTTAAAAAATTTTTAATTTTGTTTTTTTACTGATACTAAGAAAATCATTTTTTAATATTACATACACGTTACTACTTAAAATTAAAAATATATTGTTTCTATCGGTAAAGATCAAAAATCCTTGCATTTCTATGTATTGTACTGTATGTACTGTAGGCGGCAACAAATTCATCTCTTTACCAAAACAAGTTTCAACACTTTGGGTAAAAGTACTGGTAAAAGTAAAAGCATTATTTTACTGTATATATTTATAATCCTTTTATTGTTTAACTTTACTTAACTGTAATACAGTTACAAAAGTTTTAGTTTTTATGTACTTAAAAAGGAGCAAGTTTATGACACCAATAAAATGTCTTCTAGAATTCTTAAGAAATATGTTGACAAATAAATTAAAAATAAAATGCAAAACGGAAAACATTCGAATACTCGAAAATGACCAAAAATTATCGAGTATCAAGCTCGAGCCTAAGTTCGTTCCAAACTCTAGTAATGCTCTCGTCTTAATTTAAATGTAGCATAGTAAATCTTAAAAGAGACATTTTGGTAGACCTTTAAAATTCAAAAGCTTTCCATTTTTATTGCTTCTTTCTTTCTTTATTTTATTTTATTTAATATCATTTTGATTTCTGATTGGATTTTTTTCCCGATAAACTCTGCTTTAACAATTATTTACCTTTGCCTAACTCCTTTGAAACTGAAGCTTAAATGATAAACTTGAATGGCATGTCAATCATACTTTCGTTTTGCAAGTACATGCATGTGGAAAACTCTTATTTAGTTCATAAAAGTTAATTTCTAAACGTCTGTTAGAAATTTTCTTTTTTCTTTTAAAAATAGAGAGAGGTTATTTTAAAATGATTAGCAAAGCCGATCTGAAGTATTCCACTGAACGGAATGAAATGACAGAAATTATTCTAAAATCGGTCGCTTCAGTTTTTCTAACCTTTCAGGATTCCCTTAGGCAAGAGTATAGTTGTATTTGCAGAATCGTTTCAAGTATTTTCGCAGTTATGACATTTTACATAATGGTATGCTACCAGGGCATTTATCAACCATGTGGCTTTATATTATTGCTATTGCACAAGACATAAAAGGTTTCCAATTGGCCTAGCATACAGTTTATAGCTCCAATCACCTTTTAGAGGATTGCCATTCGACGTGGCCCAAGATCGTTCACCTATTTTTCGAGTTAAATATGGCCAGGGATGACTGTCAAATGTAAGTAATTTTCGAACATTATATAAATATTAAAGTGATCGATGCCCATAAAATCCATAGGTCATTAGTGGTCGTTAAAACTTCAAGTCATCCAGAGTCTTACAGTTGCCAAAAATTTGCGTCTTAATTTCCTTTAAATAATATATTTAATTAATGTAATTGGAATTGTAAATATTTGATAAGCTGAATGATCTGAAAGCAATATGCGAGTTTCTTATTAATTTATTGTGCTAGACTAGATGATTATATAATGAATATGTTATAAATTATTTTTCATCGGTATTATGTATACTATGTAATTTTCTATGACCATTTAGAGTATTTAGCTGATATTGACGAAATAATAAAAGCAAAATAAGGTCTAATCTTTTCTTATTTTTAATAGTTCTCTAACAATACTTTTAACAAAATAAACAGTTTGCACCAAAACAAGTATATTCTAAATCCCATAATAATTTTATTTGGATATAACGATAAAATTTAATAATAAAATGCAATTTAAAGCCTTATGTATAAGGATCTTCCCTCTAAAGATTTAAATTCTCTTTTATTTCCTGAATGACAGCAAACCAATACGTTTTGGTGTTTTGCTTAGCAACAGATTTTCCACAAGTAAAACGCCAGACACCCCTCTACCAGTTAGCATTGATATCAGAAGAAGGAACTCCTCTAAGAGTTCTAGCATCGTTAAGAACCGAATTAAAATAGCTAAGCCACTACTCCAAAATTTTAGCTTTCTGAACATACAGAGGGTTTTTCTTTCCTTTGGAAGTTAAGGGAATTTTCTTGAAAGGCATACAAAGTATTCCAAGAATGCACATTAAGGAGTTTATCCCCGACAACTAAATGATTTTCGGATAGTTTTTTTATTTTTATTTTTGTCCTAGTAGGATGCCTTATTGCCTGCTCTGTTTCACACTATTTTCTTATGATTCAGCATTTGCCATACTTTCTACTATATCTTTGTTCTCTAGTTAATTCGTGATTTGGAGATCCATTGAAATATTAAATTGTTTCGTGTAGTAGGGATTATGTGATATATCGACTGAAGTTCAACTGTTGAATATTTGTGTACATTTTATGGTATGCTGCTTTGATTCTTTGGATGGTTAAATGTTTCCCTTGAAATAAATGTCTGAGAAAGCATTAAATCAGATACAGAGCCGTAAAGATAACTATACTATTATGTATCAGTATTTTTGATTTTAACCATCTGTGACTTAATAAATAAACTGTGAATAATTCGAATGTCAGCCGAGCATGTAAACAAATTCTGTCTAATCTTAAAAGACTCTTTTCTTCTAATAGGGATTATAAAATGGATTTAAAATGGATTCAGTAGAGATTTTGTCATGTCGCTTGTACGTACTTTTGTATGTACCTCGCATAACTCAAAAACTAGTAGCTTTAGAACATTGAAATTTTGCGTATGGGGCTATTAAAACATGCAGCTGTGCACTTCCCTGCCTTTTTTGTTGCAATCGGCTGAACCAAACGTCTCTCTCTTGCTATATATATATACTCCCCCTTTTACCCAGCTCGGTGAGCTTGTAGAGTCATTAGGGTTCTCTTTGATGCTGGAGAAATGAGAAATGCCCTCGTCGGGACTCGAGTCTGGACCTCTCGAATACGCGCCGAGCATGCTCACATTGCACCACTAAGCCATGCCGAAAAGAGTGAGAAAATACCTTATATACTCCCCCTTTTAAAGAGCGACTTGGGATCCAGTTGTCAAATCATGGTGGTGAAAAATTATCATCCATCACCTTTTTTAGTTCGAGGGCACCACTATAGTGGAAATAGTTTTTTTTAAGGGATACAGGAAAAATGAACAATGCCCTAGCCGAGAAGCGAACCTGGACCTTCGATTACGCGCCGAGTGTGCTATTATTACACCACAAAAGCATGGAGAAAGGAGTGAGAAAATACCTTCTAAGCTAAGTTTTTTATTCTTATATGTTAGTTATGAACTAAAATATGGTGGACGATGATTCGCTCATTACCTGTATTTGGTAACTAGGTCCCTTAGTTCCCAGTTGCCCTTTAAAAGGGGAGTATATAAGTTATTTTCTCCCTCTTTTAAGCATGCCTTCGAGGTGCAAACAACAATTGGAAGAGAATTTGACGCATATTCCAGGGGTGCAGGACTCGAGTCTCGGCTAGGGCGATGCACATTTTTCACGTTCTAGCTTAAAAACAAAAAAACCTAATGACTCCATAAATTGAAGGCTGTCATATGTTAAAAATGATATTCCATCTTTTTTTCTTAGAACTGGTACTACGAATGCAGCTAGTTACATATGTAAATAGGTAGAAAATGAAAAGAATATCTGTCATTCAAAAGAACATTGTACTGATGTTAAGTTAAACTCTAAAATCAAAAGTTTATATAATTTAGACTAACATTTCACTGATGTTAAGTTAAAAAGTTTATATAATTTAGACTAACATTTCATTGCAAAGATTAACTCATAATTATGCATCAGTACACTAACAACAAGAAGGAGACACTAGAAAAAATATACTATTATGTTCTTTATATATTACTAATTTCTTTAACCAAATTACAAAATAAACAGCATTTAAGACAGGAAAAACTGCATAGTTATTCAGAGATCGAAGGTATCATTAATACACTGCGTACTTTATTTTTCCAACAATTTCAATGGTATAAAATAGCTAATAATGAACCTTATCAGTCCTGAGCAGTTCATTAAGTTTTATGTAGACGGTAAAAAAGAAACTCAAATTCGCTCTTCCCTTCGGCATTAAAAGAACTGAAGAAGCGGTAAATGAGTTCTTTTACAACACTCATTCAGGCACCGCAGCGGAAGCGTCAAATTATCCTCGCTCTTTTTAAATACAGGAACATGCACATTACACAGATGAAATGGCAACACCTCCAGTGAACCTAAAATGTGCAATAAACCTAATGATAGTTCATTATGTTGGAATTTTTTTGTTAGTAGAGATGTGTAGGTTTTTAATGGTATGTCGCGTGGAAAATTTTTTGTGAGTTCCTTTCGTAGTTCTTTTATGTTGAGCTTGTTTTCGTGTTATTTTAAAAAGAATATATTTTTCTACTCTAAATTATTTCTACTTAAAACATGAGAGAGCGGTTTGCTGATAAGCATGAGGTAGTTGAACCGTTAAAAGGTTAAAGGTTGAAACGCAGGGCACGGATATTAAGTATCTGGGATTTTTTAAGAGGTGCATAATCATTAAATGTTTTAACTGTCATTGTTCGCATTTATCACCGTTAAATTTTAGCTTATACATCTTTCAGATAGAATATACATATCCTATTAAATTTACAAATGTTTCTATTTATGTATTTTTGGTTAAGGATGCCAAATACTGCTTAATTACTATTTTTTTGCTTATAAAAGACTATAACCCCTTTCCTTCCTGTTCATGATAATATTCTTGATTTTCTTAGTGTTTTTATTTTCCATAAAATATTGTTCAGCTACATGTGACAAAGAATGTAAAATTAAAGCTTTTCACCAAGATCATAAACAAACATCGTAATTATTACCAAAGGTTAATAATTACGGTGATTACATAAAATGTTAACATATGTTTAGCAGATATCACATATTTTATGCAATAAAATTATGAAAGAAACTTTAAATTGATGTGTTAAAGGGCAAATTCGGTAATAATATTAGCTCGGGACATAACTCCCGAAATGCTTGAAATGAAAAACGCAAATTTTCATGTTTAATCTGTAGAAATTAGGATTTTTTGAAGCAGAAAAGATGAAAAATAAGCAATGCCCTCAAAGGGAATCCAACCACGGACCTCTCGAACACGGGTCGAGCGTTCTGACCACTACACCACGAAGGCATGCCAAGAAGGCCGGAGAAATACGTTATATACTCCCTCATTTATAGGGCGACTGGGGATAAATGGGCGCAATCGCCAACTCCTGGTGGTACAGAATCATCATCCACCATCGTTTTTAGCTCGGGCGCCACCGTAGAGACATTAAGTATTTTTTTTAAAGCAGGAGAGATGAAAAGTTAGCAATATCCTCGCCGGGGCTCGAACCACGGACCTCTCGAATAAGCGCCGAGCGTGCTGACTACTACACCACGGAGCCATGCCAAGAAGGCAGGAGAAATACCTTATAAATATACCATTTTCATCTATAATATACAATAAAACATTACATGTATTCCAGTGTATGACAATATTTCTGTGTCTTTCTATGTGCTGTAGCATTGATGATATTCTTTCAAACGTATTCTTCTGATACTCAACCAGGATAATAATTTATGACGCTGAGTGCCCTAAGGAAGGTCCAGGTTTGAATCCCGGAGAAGGCATGGATACTTGTAAATTTATTGTGTCTGTTCGACATGGAGGCACTCTAAATATGCGGCAAGCCGAAAGTCCTTATAAGAGGTTACGGTAGGGGAAGAAGAGTGGGAGACCTCCGGACCCTCCTCCCGGGGTGTTGTCTCAAAACTGGGAGTGGAATCAAAATGAAGTCAGACTGTCACATATATGGTGCTCAAGGCTCTTGCCAATGGCAGACGCATTTGAATTCTTGCCACGATGAATGTTGTGGCTTGAAAAGACGTTCGTCGGACAAATGAGATTAGTAATGAAAACAATATGTGTTCTTCTTTCTTCTTCTTTTAACATATCTTTTAATAATTACATTTTATCTTCTATATTGCAACATAAGTGCCCCAGGTTTTTTGATGTCTTTGAATTATAATCCACCATAATGGGCAGCAATATGAAAATGTGAAAAGGAAATTCATGAATGGGGAGAGAGATGCTGCCTTATAAAGAATCTGACATGCACAGTGTGTGCTCTTTTTTTGGTTGTTTAAATAGCTTTTAAATTTAATGCTTTTTAATGTTTAATTAGCGTGTCAAAGCGTTTGTTTAATTAACGTTTAGCGGCTGTTTAATTATCAACTCTTGTTTATTTTGTGAGATTCAACTGCCGAAATGTAAGATTAATACGTGTATATCTTATTTGTGTTTCTATGTTCACCAGTTTCAGAGGTACAGTATTCTGTATGAATCACCATCGTGTGCTTATGGCTAGACAGTGAGATCTACACATGTTATTTTAAAGCATTATTAATAGTATTGTTACGAATTGTGTACATAATTATACAATTTTCGTGAAGTTACATATGAGATTGTAGTACTGTTTTGTAAAATGTAACATGAAAAATCTGAAGAAACAAAGCTTTCCCGGAAGATTAAGAAAAGTAAATCTATCTAAAAGTAAGTTGGATAGGTAAGTCTATTTAACATTGATTAGATGGCTGTCTCGCTAAATTGGAGAGATATAGCTAAGTTGGCGATGGCTTTGGAGACTAATTGTTGTCGCTAAGGTCGGCGACCCCTGGGAGACATTTTGATTCAGTTCCTGTATAACTGAATTGTTAGTGTAACTGAATAACTGCAATAGCGAGATGTGAAGGGTTCTAGGAATGTCTTGGCGACCGGGAGGAAACTATATAAAAACGGGGAAAGCAACAGTTAACGAGCAGTAGTTGTTAGTTCCAAGCTGAATTCGGTGTGTTAAGGTATCCACGAGAGCTTTGCCCTTTAGATAAGCTTTGCATTGCGTTGTTAGAACGTTCCTCGTAGTGTGAAGTGTAATTACTTATTATACTTTGTGATGCTGTGAAGAGCCGCAGGAGTATTTTTGTGGAAAGTTCCAGAACTGTAAATATTTCTTTTACTAAAATAAATTTTATCAAAGTTGTAATCATACTTTGTGCATTCAATCTATTAAGAACTCGTGCGCACGCAACAGTATTTACATCAAGGTGTGCTCACCAGTTTGTGGTAAATAATGTATGCGATCTGGGGAACGGCGCATGGAAGTTGTTCCTGAAGATAAAGTGCCGGATGGGAGCGGTGTTTGCACTTCTCCTTGCAGAT
Organism: Stegodyphus mimosarum; assembly: GCA_000611955.2. Lineage (NCBI taxonomy): Eukaryota > Metazoa > Arthropoda > Arachnida > Araneae > Eresidae > Stegodyphus > Stegodyphus mimosarum. The sequence continues at coordinate 96,756 of KK116250.1, read as the reverse complement.
AATTCCAGAATGCGTGATTAAATAGCTAGCTGTCACTTCAAATAGTCAGCTACCCAGACGGAAAGGTGGTTAGAGACTCTGACTGCCATAATGAAGAACCCGGGTTTGAATCTCGGAAAAAGCATGGATATAAATTGTCTGCTCCTTCACAGGAGGCAACGGTGGCCCACTTATTGGATGCCTCCATAATAAAGTGACCACCACTTCCGGCCTTACTAGTGGCCAATGCCTATAATAGTTAGAGGCGGCCATCCAAAAAACTTCAAATAGTCATGTTGTTGCGGCTGTATTGCCGCTATTACAGAAACCCCAGTATTAGCTTTACTGAGGTCACACAGAGGTGCGATCCTTCATTTTGTTTCTTTTATTACGTTACGTTATTTTATTGTCAAGTTAATAAATGTTCTGTTTGTTATAACACAGTCTCCTTTACTGGGCTATTTTACTTCTAGGTTCAATCATACGACCAAGGCACTTTTAGGTACATTTAGATATAGTGTTTGTGATTTTGCAGCAAGATTTTCAAGAGTTATGATGTTATTCTCATTTGTTGTTTACACGTAATTATTTTTATTGACTGCCATTAGAATGACATTGTGTGCATTATGAAAGTTTTACACAAAATTTCATAAATGTCTTTGAAATTATATTTGGGGAACAATATCTAAACATAGAATTTATTTTTCTCTTTAATGTGGTACATTGCTTTTCAAACCGTTACATATATACCCTGTGATACTATTTACAGATTCCCAGCTCCGTTTTACGTTTTGGCTTAGTTCCGCTATATTAATCACCATTTTGAGTAATATTTTTATTTTAAGATCTTAATGTTGAAATAAATATTATCGGGTAATTGTGCGTGCTTTCACAGTATTGCCACTCACTCATTTTTAAATTGTGAGTTTCTTGTTTCTTTTTTGCCAGTCAATCAGGCCTCCGAAAATTGTCCCTGGCAATTTAAACCAGTTAAATTAGTTATTTTTTAATAAAACTTGGGATTTCGGACGAAAGTTTGTCGAGAGACTTTCATTTAAAAACTGAATTTTTTATTACAATTTATTAATTTTTTGAAGTGGTCGTTTGGTACCTGTAAAATAATCCTCTGTCACACATTTTCAATGAAATAATGCAGTATTATTTATAAATTGCCTGTAAAACCATTTTTTCAACTATGACGCTTTTGTTGTAAGGAAAACGACATGAGTATTTTTTAATTATTGCGTTTCATATATTTCTGCAAATTTAAATTCTTGTTTTGTAATAGTATTCTGCATATTATGTACACACGTACTCCTGATCCTTTTCCAGGTCCTGATCTTGAAAGAAAAGGTGGTAATGGGTTTAGTGTAGATTCCACCTATTCAGAAAGGCTGGACGACTGTTTATATAAGTGCAAAATCCTGCCTCTTTTTCGATATAAAATGTTCTTTTTCAGTTGCAATTTTAGATATTTATATTACATTAGAAACATAATTTTTAGAAAAAGAATGCCTTTTTTAACAGTAAAAATTTCATTTTTAGTTTAGAGTAAGAATGTCCTTCAACATCAGACGTGCAAGAAGAAACTCTTATTAGTACTTAAATAAATAATAGTCAATAAATCTTACTGAATCTTTGAAATAAAGTCACGTCCTAAATCTTCTTAATAGAAAAACAGCACCGACTGAAAAAGACATTCTTAAACCTAAAAAATGATGTTTCCAATATGATATAAATATCTAAAATTGTAATTGAAGAAAGCATATTTTATAGAGGAATAAAAGGGCAAAAGTTTTCAGTTATATTGTCAGGTCTACTATTCCTTCTAGTTGGCTTTGGAAACATAACTGGAGTCCTGAGTAGGAATAGGAAGCTTACTCAAAACTCTGTCCGTGCGTGTGTAGAAGATACACCAAAGATAAGAAGGATTAAATTTATCCTTTATTTCTTACAGCGTACAGACGTTCCTGCACTTCAGGGTATAAAGACCAGCACTTATGATCTAAAAAGTAGAAAATAAGAAATAAACTAACTTACGTAAATCTGAACTAAACTTAGATGCTTTATAGAAAGTAGTAATGCGAAGATTGGCCTTTTAACACTACATATGTAATGAGCAGATTGCAAAAACTACAATACTTCTTCAAATATTTATTTTACAAATGCCAAACATTAGCGCTTAAGCCATTAGTTCACGGGATCTCCAGTACTTTTTAACAATGTCCTCGTACCGAGAAAGTGCAATACAATTATTTAAATGTTAAAAAATCATAGGCTGATTGGAGTCGCACAAAATATAGTTTGGGGAATCCACCACTCCAATTCTGTAGAGGTGGTTTCTCAAACAGTCGTGCCCGGTCAGACGTCTAAATAGAGCTACTGCTGTCTTTCTTCGAAAACTGGGAATTAAAATTGTTTCTTTCCCCAGAATCCTCCTACTCTGATAGATGCCACGCTGAATCGTATCCTGCTTAAGAATTTTCTTAAGAGTCAGGTTAACAAACGATTTAGTCGTATGAAATGAAAGCAGTCGATTAATGCGTTGCATTATGAAAATTTCTTTCTTAGCCAAAGTATTGGCTTTTTCCTTTTCCATAATTCCACAGTGGGCTGGAATCCTTTGGAAAGAAATTCTGTGTGCCATTGCCTTAAGCAAAGGCCTATAGTCTGAGATTCTTTGGGAACTATTTTGATTATTCAGAAGAGCTTGAAGCGCACTTTTGGAATCTGACAATATGATTGCCTTTGCAAAAGAGTGGCTACGAATCGAGAGATCAACAGTTGTTGAATAGTCAGAGCAATAGCTTCTATTTCACTATCAAAAGCAGTAGCAAGAAGTCCCGTTGATAAGTAGAAACTGAAAAGCTCGATAAAGATACCTGCTCCAGCACCGCATGTTCTCTCTAACATAGAGCCGTTAGTGTAGACATGCAACTACTCATTTTGAAGGTAACGAGCCCCAATAGTTCTTAATTGTGAATTGCTCATTTCGTTTCTAACAACTCTTTGAATAAGATCAAGATATATATTTAAATTCAAAATGTCCAAGGGACAATGGGGAGAAGGTAAAATTAAATAATCTCGTCTCAACTCCAAAGTATCAGATTCTCTCTAAGCAGCCTGTATAAAGCCAATTTGAGTTTTAAGATTTTCAAAAGTTTCTTTATTATAGTTCCTCCAAAAAGGATTGTCGGACAAACGAACCAGGTTCATGTATAATAGGATTGCTTTTCTCTTAATACGATTATGAACAGTTTCCAAACCGGTTGGACTACATTCTCGGGAGCCGTGATGCAACAATGACCAATAATTGGTTGAATGTATAATTTGTAAGTAGTCGTCAATGTCTCTCTGTCACAGCCCCACCTTGAGTGGTGAGGCTATTCCATTACGCGTTTTGGCAGATGGTTGACGAAGCTGGGATGATTGAACCACGGAGAAAAATACAGACTCAGGACTTTCACTTTTAACAACATATCTTTATTTTAATTTAGAGCAGATGATTTAATTTAGAGCAGATTATTCAGTAACTGAACTACTAGATACGAATGACTTTAATACGTTATAACGTTCTAGGAAAGAAAGAGGATCATTGCGAAAGTGTTAAGAGGATGAAGGCGAGAAGGCATCTTAGAAAAACTTACAGCCGCGAATGTTCCAGAAGGTACTGGTCTAGGGGAAGATCCTGAATTGCAGAAAATTAATTAAAGGTTGCTAGTTCGCAAAGAGCAAAGCCATCGTATTTTTACATATATATATATATATATATATGTGCAAAATTGCAACAAAATCAGGTTGATACAAAAGGGTCAAAAATTAATTTCAAGCTTTGCCTCAAGCACACAGATTATAGAACAAGTAAGTTAAATGAAACTGTATAAAAATATCTATAGCGAATACCCAAATGGCATAATTTAACACTGATACCAGAAGAATAAATAGAGCTTTACAGAACGTTATAAATATTTTTAAGTGTTATGTAAACATATGCTAGAATAAGACACTAACTGCTGAAATTTACAAGTAAAAGTATGGGGAACACCAGCAGTGTACCATGGATCAACTGGCAATGCTTTATCATACTAACCAACTATTAAAAAATGCAAGCTTTAAAATAATTTAGAAAGAAAGATCGAAGAAATTAGCAACTGAAGCTTTCCAAATGAAATAGAGTTTATCTCTTATGTTACTTCGTGCAATCCCACCGTACGCCCCACATCCAATATTTATTAAAAATAATGGTTTAGGACACAAAGAGATTACAATATAATTTCAATACAATTTGAAATACAGAAATTAATTAAAACATCTATTTTGGTGCACCAAAAATAACAAACAAACATAATTAGTGTACAGGATAAACATAATGAGATAACTATATTAAGTACTGGAAACATATTGTTATAATGGTCTGTAATAATACTAAGTTGATAGGTGTCCATGGGGTTATTTCAGTTATAAGAGATTATTACAGTTTATGAAATTCACAAGTGGAGTTATTTTTCACATATTCACATGATGTAAAAATTCATTAACTTTTGCTGGAGGTGTAAATAGAAAATCTTCAAGATAATAAAGACTCAAGCAGATATTTTCTTATATTGAAGGACAAATTTCTTAAAATATATTTTAGGTTCCTTTAAGTAAAATCTCATTTGTATTAAAATTATGCAATTAGACTATAACATCAAATTAATGCAGTATTAAATAGATATATAGCTCCTCTTAGCTCTCATAAAAGAATGGTCAGCGCAATGATGTGACAAATTTAAGATCGCGTTTGGTTTGCTTTTGGTTCAGTTTAGTAGATTATAGAAAACACAGTAGGGCTGTCTGCTTAAAGAGATGGGCGTCTTCGTGGAGGATGTTTTAAGGGAAAGCTGGTTCTATTCATGTTACACATGGGAAAACTACGAAAACACCCATGCAGCAAACCATTCTCTTGGAATCGAACCTTGTGTTCCGCTGGTAAGCCTCCTTCAGATCTCGAATTCGTTTTTTTAAAAATGGTCTCATAAATTGTATCCTGACTCGAATTAATTGATTGTATCTTAACCCCAATCGCGTTTAGGTGGAAAGGAGAGAAAAGAATCGTAGTCTTTTTATTCTCGAAGCTATGATGTCAGTCCATCCATTCGAAATTCGAAGATAGGAGTTTGAATCCATTGAAAGACAATTGTACATTTCTCAAGGATTTCATTTACTTAAATTGTTTTAGAATAAAACAGTAGCTACTTTCACTAAGTACTGAATTCAGTTAGTTTAGAGGAGATCTACCTATAAATCAGTATTCTATGCAAGAATAATACTTTAGTAACGTATCTTATTCAATGTTTCTTTAATACTTTAGTAACATATCTTATCTTATTCAATGTTTCATCTAGGGACACACTTTCGATATTTAAATAAAAGTTTTGTCTTAAATCTGCGAAGCATTTAATATTCGTTTAAGAAAAGAAACAAAAACCTGATTTGGATACCACATAACGTCCTCATACTGACTAATAAATTATGCACATTTTTTGCTGCACTTCTTTTAAAAATATTTCCAGGAATTATAGATATTTTCTCAGTCAATCATTTTAGTTCTCACTACACGGTAACGCAATAATAGGTAATTGAAAACAGTAAAAAGAACAATTTTTGCAATTAAAAACAGAGTTTCAATCCGAAACCAAGCAATTCAGCCAATGAGCAGAAAGACACGATATTCGGTGCGAATAAATTTAGAGTTAAGTTTTGATCCAACTGGTCAGAAAGAAACTGAACTTGGTGCACAAACTGACTTAATTCATTATGCTACTAAGAATTTCAAATGTAAACAAATAACCGCCACTTTAGGCCTAACACCACTTACGCTTTCAGATTGTTCATAATTCTACATTAATTGCATGCAGATTATCTAAAGGCACAAAATTCTTAGCCAGAAGATACAAACAATGTATTTCACACATTTTGGAAGCAAAAATGCACAGTTTACCAACATATAAGAATAAAAAACAGAGCTCACTGATAAGTATAAGAGCGTGGATAAGAGTGAGGATATATATACAAATATATGTATATATATACGTTTGCTGCGATCATATATATATATATGTACGTTTGCTATATTTTTTGCAATGAATAATTGAAGTTTCACAAGGGAAAACATGAATTATGTAATGTAAGGGAAAAAAGTCTAGCTCCATGATTATATCACGTAAGTGGAAAAAAAAGATTAGTTAGTGATTTGAAAGCTTTAATAACTTAACGAATTATCACCAAAAACATTCCATCATTTATACTTTCGTCTAAAAATAAAACCCGTTTCAAAACATTACAGTCGCTTACGCAGCAGGCAGAAAACGAATTTTGGGAAATGGATGTAAATTTAGTCTCTAGAGCTTTACATATCAGCATAATAATTTCAGGCACTGTTAGCAATTGACAGCATGATTCGTGGCTGCGAACGTCAGCCACTGTTAGGGACAATTACCGGCTTTTAGTGTTATTACAAAAACTAGATGTTTCAGGCATAACAATTAAGGCTACTTCGTGATTCGAAGATAGGGTTACGTTACTACAGGAGAAGTTTCCTCTAACTTTTTCATTCCGATGTATAATTCCATGCATAAGACTGCAGTAGCTGGTGAAGAAAGCAAAGGGAAAGATAATCTTTATTTTTTGCTTCAGAGCTTTGGAATCAACTTATCCTCAGTTGACGGTAGCTTTATCTTCCACAATAACATTAATACAAATTTAATTATTTAATTTTCATGTTTGATACGAGAGAGACATTATTTACGTGGTTTTAATTTATGAAAGATGAATGTACTGAGTTTATTTCGATATCATTTTATATACAGGCGGGCTGATATGAAGGGAGTGTTCTATTTAAATATACTTTACGCTGTAGAGTCATTAGGTTTTTTTTTTTTTGAAGCAGGAACGGAAAACGTGTGCGATGTCCTCGCCAAGACTCGACCGTGGACCTCTGGAATACGCGTAAAGTGTGTTACTGTTACACCACGAAGGCATGCATTTTTCAGAAAGGAGGAAGAAAATATATTATATACTCCCCCTTTTAAAGGGCACTTTTGAATTAGAGAACCCAGTCGCCAAATCCTGGTGGTGAAGAGTTATCATCCACCACTTTTTAGTTGGGGCGCCACTGTAGAGACATTAGGTTAGTTTGAAGAAGGAGATGTGAAAAATGAGCAATGCCCTCGCCGGGACTCGAACCTTGAGGGAACTGGGTTTTTGAGAGGACTCGCACAGACCTCCCGAATACGCGTCGAGTGTGCAACAGTTGCACCACAAAAGCATGTAGAATGGACTTATAACGTGGCCAACTCAGTTTCCAGTGACTGAAAGAGCTGGTTGTTTTGCTTTATTTTACTGTGCTTTAGAGTATCACGGGGAAAGATCCAGTTTCGCTAAGAAAGTCCTGAGCAAAGACAACCCTATTAAGATTTCAAATGCTTTGATAGTAAAATCTCTAAGTAAATTATTTTGCAGCCTACCTTCCATATATGCTAGTTTATGCTAAAAACTGATGAAATGGTTTGATAGGCCACATGTACTATTTCGCCACATTTACTATTTCGTTATATTTTGGTTCAACCATTGATTAAGTTTGTAGTTTTGGAGTTTGATAAGTTTGTAGATGAGTTTTGTGTCTAGTAAGTAACCTAGAAAGCCAACGACTAATAATTTTTAGTTCCAATTTACACCTTTAGGGCTCCGTTCTTTCATTTAAAATCCTCAGGTTTAGGAATAGTGATTTATTAATCTTCAAAAGCTTAAGGGCATTTCTGCATTTTTTATCTATAAATAAGGACAAGACAGTACAAAAATAAACAAAAATACAAAGCAGTGTGAATCTTTTTCATTTTTCTGAACACATTTATAACAATGAAGGGATAACATGGATGGGAAAGCACAGATTTACCTTGAATCATTAATAAATGACAGCGTAAATGTCAGAAATAAAATGAAGCAGGCTTTTAAGAGATTAGTATCAGTATCATTTACTCATGGCTTACTTATTGACTTCCATATCTTTTTCGCAAACTGAAGTGATAACATGTAGACTAATAAACATATTTATGAAAATATTTTGAAAATTCCGTCTGATAACTCTTATTTAAATTAAGTATTCTACATTTATAATAGACAACAAATTCAAAACAATCATCAAAGTACCGTTGCTGCGATGCAAATATTTATTTGCAGTTAACTCAACTTAATAACGCGGTGTCTTTTAATAAAATTCTGTATTGTATCTCATCTGTATTTTGCTGAAGAGAAAAATCCGTAATATCCTAACTAAGTTAGAATCTGTAAAGCAATTAAGTAGTTAGATCCTAACTAAGTAGTTAGCATCTGTAAATATTTCCGTGTTGAATATTTCTTCGGTGTTGCCTTTGTGGTTGAATTTAAGACGAATATTTGTTTCTATTGTGGGATGAATTTCGTAAGGGTGACCTGGTTGATCATAGTTCTTGGTTTTGAATTGGATGACTTCTATTGCACAGTCTTTCTGTAGTTGGAGGACTCTATTTGTGGTTTCGAATTATTTTCCGCCGTAAGGAAAATGGGAGGGACTTTTGTAAGCGCATACAGGAATGCATTGGAAGTTGTTCTGTAGCTCCTTGAAATGGACTTTGAATCGCCTGAAGTTTTTAAATTTTTTTGTATTTAGAGGTCCAAATTGCGCAACCGCAAAGAGCAATTTTTTCAATTACTGCATTGAATATAATTTTATCCAGATGAGGGCTCAACCCCGCAGTTGAACCCTTGCATTCTTCTGTAGTTTTTGGCGATAATTGCAGTTTTGTCTTGAATGTGTTGTAGATGGGGTATCAAGTTTCATTTGTAGTCGATAATGATTCCAAGAAATTTCGTCTGTTTGACCCTTTCCCCATTGATGGTGAATTTTGGAGTTTTTGTAATCGACTGTCCTGGTTTATTAAAGACTACTGCGTGAGATTTTACTGTCGACTGTTTTTGCTTCTGACAAAGTTTGTTGAAGACGTCGAGGCATGTTAAATTCCAAAGATCAGTACTTAGGCATGATCTTTGTGGACAGCCGCGTTGTTGCGTCCTTTCTACTAATCTGTTATTGCTATTAAATTCCGAACCCCCTTAATTTCGTTAACTCCGAACTTCAGAAAGATTAATTTTGCTGATGTCTGGTAAATGCACTCGTTAGAAAAAGAAAGCGATTCTTGTGTTTCACGGACCTTTCGCCGTATAGTAACCTTTAGGGTGTATTTTGTAGTTCTGGGGAGATAATTTTCATTCCATGATTTCATCAGTATAGACACTTGGAAAAATCCTTTTTCTTCTACACTTATTTTGATTTTAAAATGTTCTAGAAAAATATAAAAATATTCAAATTGTTAGTCAAAAAGTATTTTGCCAAATTATATTGACAAAATGAAGATCAAGGTTTAAGAATTTTAGCAATCCATGTAATCAGCTCAATTGCTTTTGCGTCATTTTAATAAATATAGCTATATTTTAAAAGAACTGCTTTCTTAATTTTGTCGTTCTTTGAGCTTAGATGTCAAATTTTAATTTAGTTAAAAGCTTTTACATTAGGTAAAAAAACTCTGTTCTTCAGCTTATACATTTTATATAAAGGGCTTGAGAGATTAGAAATTGGAAAGATTCCCGAAACTTAAAGGTTTCGCATTTAAGGTTCATAAAAATTTAAGATTTGTTCAACCTCTTAACTTAAACGTTTAGAAAACCGAACCTCCGCTAACCTGTATGCTTAAAATACTGATACGCCAATCCCCGTTCATTACTCATCTCATTCGTCTCCTCCCCTTAAACCTCTCGTCCATAAACGCACAAAGAGGTGTGAAGATTAAACTAAGAAGCTTCTATTAACCTTTTAGGAAAAGCTGCCTGCAATAAACTGATTCAATGCATTTGGGGAAACTGCACCTGCTGCTGCATACCTTGACGGAAGAAGACAACATGGCAGTCTCGGCCGTTTCGGGCGGTTGCGGTTGTTTGAATAAAAGGACACCTTGGGCGTTTCGGCTTTAAAAGAGTTAATGTCGATTATGAAAAGCAGTTCCTGATGATTTCATTGATTTACTAAAAATACTATATTATTTAATTGTATACATTTTACTAATAAATTCATATCTTAATCAATTCGAATACTCAGAAATAGCGAGAAGCGTTAATGATGTGTCACATTTCATGTTAATCAGTAGGTACTATGAGGAGATCTAGAGCTTTACATGCTAACAGACCTTACATTTGTTGAATCCACCTATTTACCTCCCTGGAAAACGAGATTACAAAACGTTTTGCAATTTTGCTACAAAAGCTTTGGAGACTTCATAATGACTGCTGGAGAAAATTAAAACTTCAAAAAGCTCAGAAACATAAAAGTTCAGATTAGATTTTATCAAGCTGCTACCGTATCAGAAAATGTTTTGGTATAGTTGCAGAATATGACATCCAACTGAGTCTTTATCTCGTTATAAGAGTTAACAAAGAAATGTGTAACTCCGAGCGCCGTTCAATTACATTTTAAACTACTGAAAATCGTTTTCTCAAGAATCAGTGAATTCGCATGTACACCGACGATTCAATAAAATGCAGAGTCACTGGCAATGATGTACACATCAAACATTTTTCCTTTACAAAGGAGTCGGTGTTAACATCATTAGTTTTGCTGATGAAGTGGAGATAATTCATAGGCTTGGAAACAGCTTTGCTCTCTTAGTATCTCTTTCTCCAGAATTTCCATCCTCTTGGACTCTATATCTGTCCTTCAGGATCTTGCCAATAAGAGAATTTGTGACTCAAAGCACGTTATGATCTTTTGAACACTCTTACTAACGCAACTGAGTTATAATGGTTATCAGCGCATTTTGGAGCACAGGGAAATGAAGTCTGTTTTGTCAAAGAAGGGGACTACAGTTCTTCCCGAAGCCTAAAGGTCTTATGTACGTTTCCTTCACCTAAAAGACAAATAAATACGAAATTTATCAAGATTTATAATCCAAATTTATCTATCAAAGTTACAGGAAGAGCTTGTAAATGTTTCCTGAACAAGGGAAATAATATCCAAGAATCTTCTCGTCCTACAGCTGTGGCATAAGAAGACTTTTGACTGGATGCCATTGCCTTAATGCTCACTGATTTTGTACTAAGCTAGAGAATTCTCTATTGTGTTCGTTTTGCCACTGTGTAACCTGCGGATTTGTGACCTTTTTGTAGTCAATCGATGACGAATACTTAAAAACACTTTAACACTTAATCGTTTCCTTTTGTCACTAAGCTAGGCTGAGAAGCAAGATGGCTAATGGCTTAACTGCCAACAGGAGGCATTTACAATTCATATATTATTTGACTAACATTAAAATTTTATTGCCATCGTTCTGACATAACCTTGGGCTAGGGTTCGAGTCCCACAGAACTCACTGTTGTTTGTAAGTGTATGTTATCTTAGAATCATAGGTGGATTTAAAATACTATCAGACTTGATGTCTTCTGGAGAGATTGGAGGTATTAGAAGAAAAACAGGACACCCTCAGAATCTTTCCTCAGAATTTTCCATCGAAATTGGAGCGGTGGCTTGCAAACCTTTACTGCCAGTTAGATAAAAGAGCCCAAGGCACAAGGCCCAAGGCAAAGAACGATATCTCAATCTTTTAATTGTGATAAAATTTTTGAATATGATCTAGCTCTAGTTTTATATCAGGAGGATTAGTACCAAAACTTATTTCCCGAAAAGAAATAAAATTTTAATGCTACTTATTATTCGCATTAGCAGTCTTTTTTTTCTTGTAGGAAGTATTGAAATTACTAAAATATTTGGGTGTCATATTTCAATGGAAAAATCTATTTAGACCGCTCCTGAATGCATTCGGACAATTACCTTTTGCTTGACGTCTATACTTAACGGATAGCATAAAAGGCTCTTTTTACCAAAGGGATTATAAAAGGAATTTAAAATGGATTCGACAGGGATTTTTTGCTGACTTCTGTACGTACCTGTGGACGTATGTATGTATCTCGCATAGCTGAAAAACGATTAGACGTAGAGCCTTGATATTTTGTATATGGGACTGCTATAATATATAGTTCTGCACTTTCCTTTTTTATTGCAGTCGGCAGTACTAAACGAACATATATATAGATAGAGTATTTCTTCAATCGTTGGTCGTAGTCATGTACTTTCAACTACAGTACTGTTTTAAATGACGAAAATATTCATGGTTTGTCAAAGTGAAATAAAAAAAAAATTAATTTTCTACAAATAGCGAAATATAGCTCTTAATTCCATTTCCCGATTCCCATACCACTCCGGTTCCTCCACTTAGGAAATTTTTATACTCGTTATGAAAAAATTAAAATAATAGAAATTAAGACTCATATACGAGAAATATTGACCTGGATATTTAATTTCAAACTTTGCAGTTTTTTATGTTATTTTTCAACCTTTTATCTTGAGGATCGCTTAATTACGTTAGAATAAGTTGAGGAAATAAGATTAAATGAAGTGCAGCAAAAATGTGTATACTAATTCAATAAGCCGTACAAAAAAGTATGTGGTATCCGCATCAGAGTTTTGTACAAATAAATGTTAAAATAAATCAGTTTTAGTATAAATGTTGTATAAATAAATTTCAGTACAATTAATTAATAAATTTCAGAACACTTATGTAAAATATACATTTGAAATACATAATAAAGGAGTAACAAAACAGAACTGAAAAGAAAGACTAAGTAATTGCGATGAGCGGGAAGATGCAATCCCAAAGTTAACATATAATAATTTTTAACTAAGGTACTAGGTACCTTATTATTTGGGAAATAAAAGTTGATAAATAAAGCAAGGATCTGTAAAAGCACAAATGTTTCAATGGATTGAAATCCAACGCATGTTCAGTTTCAGATATCTCGTCGTGTTTTTGCTTAGAGAAAGAAGACATTAATAGCTGCTATCGTTGAAAACATCATCTTTTCCACAGAGATCAATTGGAATGCATTCGCTTTGTTGCAATATTGACTGACAGTCATCGGTTATCTAAAACACGGAGGAAAACTCCTTAAACAACTGTAGCGAGAAAAGATTTCAAATAACTCTTTCTCTGGGGACAAGAAGAGAACGGTAGCTGAAGAACATCGAAATGAAAACGAGATGAACTCATCCGTAAAGTAGGGAGATAGAGATCTGTTGCAGAATTGCGTCGGATGAGTTGGCGCCATTCTGTCTGAAGGTTCAGACCAGAGACGGAAGATAATGTTTAAGGTGAATGATGGGTGCTTTTATTTTTAAAAGGGTGCTCAGACGAAACATTTTGTTCTTTCACGACGGAAAATTCGATTATTTTTGTGGCAACTGTAGAATCTTAAGCATAATTTAGACCACAATCATTAACATAACTTACATCTTTCGTTAATGGAAACGCATATTACATATAGTACTTTTATACCACTGCATAAATTATAAGAGAAAAGTAAAATTCATACAGTCGTCTTAGTTGAAGGAATAATGCGCACAGTTTAATTTATGCTTGATTGTACTTTATGCATTGAATAAAAATATTTTTCTCTAGTATCTAGCTGAAATGGCTTTAATTATTTTTCTCTAAATAAATGCTACAGTGTTTAAATCAAGAAAATATAAAGTAAATTATTTTAAAAATTACAATTAAAACTGCGCGTCTTTAATACTAACGTAACATTTAGCTAACTGATTAATGCACACATGTGTTTACAGTGTTTACAGTTTAATGTTTACAGTGATGAATATATTAATGTTGTAATGTATTTTTGAATATCTATTTTTAAGTGCAGTGAAGGAAAATGAACTGAAAATTTTTTGAAAGAGATAATAGTTTTATGGAGTCATTCGGACTTTTTTATGCTGGAGAAGTGAAAACGCGCAATGCTCTCTCTGAGACTCGAACTTGAACCTCTGGAATAACCACCGAGTGTGCTATCGTTACACCATTAAAGCGTGCTGGACGAAGGGAGAAAATACTTTATATACACAACTTTTTGCAGGGCGACTGGGCATTTGTGCGGCCAAGTTGCCAAACCCTGCTGGTGATAAATTATTATCCACCATCTTTTAATCGGGTGCCATTTGTAGATCATTAGTTTATTTTGAAACAAGATGTGTGAAAAATGCGCAGTGCCTCTGCCGGAACTCGAAACTTGTACTTCTAGAATACGCGTCGAGTATGCTTACAATTACACCAAGAAGGCATGGAGAAAGGAGGGATAAAATTACCTTATAATTTGGCTAAATCAAAAAACGTCTTTCATAATTTTTAAGAAATTACTTTAAGTGTGACTGTTTTAAAATGCAATAATTTCTATTTTTCGATTATTCTTAAATTTTTATCAATTTGATAGCCTACTATAAACTGGAATGTTAAATTTAATTTTTAGACCTCATTTGAGAGGCTTGAATTTTACGTAACTATAAAAGGTGATAATTGTTGTTGAATGTAACAAAAGAATACTTACCTCAAAGTGAGTTGTTATAGCAAACATTAGGGAATGATTTCAAGCAATCATGCTTACAATGAATTAACAGGTACATAACATATTGAACATAATTATTCAGTAAAATCACCGGGATTTATTTGATAAGTTCTTTCATAGAATTGTAAGGTTTATCCTAAGTTTTAACAGTTATCTTGAGTTAAAGCTACTTTCCTATCCTTTCTATTTCCAGCTTACAATTTCCTACCAGAATGTGTTTTCAGACTCGCGTTTAATACAAATGAGTAAGATTAAGTCAAGTTTCACTGACTTCGTTAGAGAGCCAGAGTTTCTGATTAGCGCGCATTCGCCTTTCGGGCTACGTCTCTCTTTAAGCTATTACTACGCTCGGCCCTACTTCAGGCCCTTGAGAGCTTCACCAACTTAATTGAGATTTAGAGGCCAACTACTTAGAATCTTGATAGCTTCGGTTGTATCTTTTTAGCTAAGCATTAGTTAAGCTTTAGATATTACTTTGAATTCAAGCCCAAGTAGAGGCTTTGCTGTACGTTCAGAGATAGGAGCTGACTGTGTTAATCTTATTTAGAGAAATAAAGGGTCTCTGTTCACACGCATTCTTGAGTGATTAACCCTTGAAAGAATAATTTACTCTTCTTGAGTCTTACGTCTCTGCTGAAGCATTCAAGCGATTATTCGCTTATCTGTGCATGAGGCTCCTCACATTTAGCTGTTAGATTAAAGGCTGGAATTCCACAGAGTTATGGTGAATCTGAACATGAAGGTACGAAGTTATTATGAACATATAATGGATACAATATTATACAGCTTCATCTTCCGGACATTGATTCGCAATCTTGCCTCATTTCAATTTGAGAGTTATTTTGTACATATTTATGTTTCATTTATTAAAATTATTATTTTTTTCTTTATAAATAAGCACGTATTAAAGATAATCATTATATCCACTAACTGTTTCCTCAAATCGTAAGTATTCTCAAATACTTTATTTGTTGTAATGTGTGAGGCAAAGTCTGTACTAGTCAGTACACTGTATTGTGAGAAAATATGAAGGTACAGTATTGTGAAAGTAGAATGCTGTTTGAAAAAAGAATGCAGTGTCAAATCATTATGTGCAAATTTACAAAGAATGTAGTGATTGATCATGAGTGTGTCAAAATTGTGAGAGGTCGTGCTAAAATCAGAGTGTAGCGACAGATTATAGAATGAAAATTGTGAAATCAGTGTAAAATTATAAAGAGTGTAACGCCAAGTTCTAATAAATGACATGGGACAGGATTTACAAGAAAATGTGCATCAAATTTTCGATGCCGTGATATGGCTGTTTTTTTCTTGTTCATGCTGAGGGAATGTGAAGACAAGCCCTCGTATTTTCAATTCGAATTCCATTTCGACTGTGGTAACGAACGTTGGCTAAAAAGTCTATAAATAGACGGGCTTTTGAAGTTCCTTTTTTCTTTTCTCGCTTTAGAGTTACGACCGCGTGAATGAAGACTGCAATATATGTCTGGTAATCTTTATTCCACGCGGATTCTACCCCACAATTTTCATCAGAAAGTACTGGCGCTTCTGCCTGTTTTATTTTCATACTTGCGGACGTGTTTAATTTTCGTTCCTTAAGATTTTCCTCGTCACATACACTGATAGGATGAAGAAGGATTCATAAATTCGGGATTGAATCCAAAGGAAAATTCTTAGTGCTACAGACACGAAATCGACCAAGCAGCGCATTTTGTTAAAAAAATAGCGGTTCATTTTTCATTCCTACCTGCCCTATAGTATTTTGTCAAGCATGCTATCGAAATTTAATTAGTGATTTTGACGATGTTTCAAGATTTAACTTCCTTAGATATCATGTTCTTCAACGATGAACTAGCGAATTTCATTATGAGACTGGTGTTATCTAGGTTTCTTGTGACCATATATGTATCTAAATTTCTACTATAACATTAATATTATGAATAAATACCTATTCCACAGGTGAAGATATTACGCTTCTTTTTTGGCAATATAAATGGGTAAGTCAACATTTATCCTGCATCTAATTTTAGCTTAAAAGGCACACCAGAATCAATTCTTAATATTCTTTTCATTCAGGGTTATTACTGCAGCAGTGTAAAAAATTAATTAAAATATCTGCCTCTAAATAATTCACTAACAATTTTGCTTGGTGACTCTTAAATTCTAAAACAGATGTAGTTTACAACAAAGCTAATAAAATATTTTATAAATGTTTAAACCATTCACATAATTATTATGAGACAATCTTAAAACCATTTTTGCAACATTCTCACAGAGCCATATTTACATACATATACATATTTACACTTCTTTTAACAAAGGAAAATATAACGCAGCCCTAAACAGTCTACTATTCTTCCAGGTAATAAACCAAGCTCTTCTGTTAGTTTCAAATACGTACAGAAAACAAAGGAGAAATTCTATATATATTCTGATAACTTAAGTATTTTTTCAAAATGCGTAAGAGTTATTGTTTCTCCCGAAAGGAATTTAATCAATAAATACTATTCGGTCTAGTCAGAAAGGATGAGGGTTTGATAAATCTTCAAAACGTGCTTCGTAAGGAAAGTTATTTTTAATTCTAGAAGTTTCAAAACATTTCTTTTAAATTAAATAAAACTTCTAGGAGCTGAAATATGAGTTGATCACGTTCGTTACCTCTCATGCGATTGAAAAGGATGATAGCGTTTCAATCAATAAGAAACAGAAAGTTCTGTCTTTCTAGAAAGGCATGAATACATTAAATGCTCAATAAAATATTACTAGACGAGTCAAAATGATAAGAAACTACTTTATCATGAAAGGAGAATTTATATTAAAAGAAGAATTTAGCATTATTATTATATATATTTATTATTAAAATATCAACTAATCTGAAGCAGCAATATTTAGGCAATACTTTAGATAAAGATATTTTAGTAATTTACATTCCCTCTTTTAAGTGTTAAGTTAGCTACAAAATCGTTTGAAATTCCCTTGACAAAAAGAAGAGCAGCAGGAGTTCCATTCTTTACCAATACTTAAATCATCAAAACTTGTTAAATACTTGAATAAGTAGTTTAATAACTGAACATTATATAAATTTTTGAGCTGAACGAACTGAAAAAGATTTAAGAAATATAACTTTTATTGGCATTTGCAAGAAAAAAATCCAAAAGAAACCTTTGCATAGCATATACATTAAATTTTAAAATGAACAGTCTTTTTAACGTTTTAATCGAATAGATTTCTAAATTTCTTTTAGCATTATAGGATTTATTGAATGTTGAAAACACTTTCTTAGTATTAAACTTTCCAGGCTTTCTCTTTGCAATTTTCATCAGAAGTCCAACGCTTCTTAAACTTTTTTATTCATGATTTCTTTTTATGATCGAGATTATTTTGATACACCACCTATTACGTATAAAATAAAGATATAAAAAATATTTTTCTATAAATATTTTATTTCTGTATTAAACAATATACACATGAATTATATTTAGAATTTGTTTCAAGTGTATAAAAATGAATGAAATAATTTACGTTTTAATAAGTGCCTGTTTTTTACGGAATAATAAATTACATCTTCTTGCAATACAGAAGGTGTTTACACATTTTTAGGATGATTTCGATAAAGAATAAACAAAACGCAAATATTTTGGAACAAACATTTCTGCCAACAGCTTAATACTGAAAACGAGAAATATTGTCTGCTACTTTTAAATTTATTCTTCCTTTAAACTGTCGCATGCAGCCAGTCTGTGTATTAAAAGACATGTTTTAGCGCTTTCCGAAGAGAAATGTTCTTATTCCATGATTAAAATTTTTTTTGAAATTCGTGATGTTAAAATTCCCAAGAGCAAAATAAGCAACATTATTAACTGGAAAGAGAATATTCGTCTATTAGTACTTTAACATGAAAAGAAAACTCCAGACGACTATCCAAAAAGATATGTTCTGCTTCTAAAGTTAAATCTTTGGTAATAAGAAAAAAATCCACTGATGTAGAAATCAACTGTACAGTCTATGAATACTTTCTGTAGAAACAATAAATAAAGTAATAAATCAAGATATACAACTTAAACCCTAATTGACAAATATTTAGCAGTTAATAAAGCGTAATACATTGTGATCCTTGGTGAAGAATAGGTTTACTTAAATCGTTACAACAAAAAATGAAATTTATTGTCGATAACGAAGAGAACAAATATACAGTCCTGAAATTCAGTCAATGCAAGGAAAGTTTTATGAGAATTTGTGATTGTAGCAGGATTCTCTTACAACTGGAAATTAGAAATAAAAAGAGTGGAAAAAATATTTTAAAAATCGACTCAACGTACCATCAGCAGAAAGATTTACTTCCGAAATTTATGTTAAAAAATTCCATTTATTTATCCCAACGACTTTAAAAGAATGAAACTTCACTGAGAGAAAGCAATAATTTATGTTTTGAAAAGTACGACTGAATTGCTTGAAAAATGAAGACTTATACAAGTATTGCATATACACTGGGTGATCCAAAAGTCTATCAACATTTGAAAACTCAATAATTCACTGACTAATCTAAGCAAAGAGGTAAAACGCATTCTTGAAATGTCATTGCGTTATACTAAAAGCAAGAAAAGTGATTAAAAAGGCATAAAGATAGAGCTTCATGTAATAGCAAAAACAATAATTAGAATAACAATTAAATTTTAGCAAAGAATATGTTCTTTACAACAGATGTTCAGCATGTCGTTCGTCGATCCTCAACAATATCTTCAGTCGAGGGACAATGTTGTTAACAGCACTGTACAGCGTATCTGTAAGTATGGTGAGAAAATTTCCGTCATATATTGTTTTAACTATTCATAATGAGTTCCGACGATCGCGGTACCACTCCTTTTGGTCATTTCGGATTATCGTCACGCCCGTAGATTTTTGTTGAGTCAACCTGTTAGACGTAACTTAACGCGCTAATCCAACATTATTCTGTTTTAGATCTGAATAGATGTACATTCTACGCCGCACGATGACGGTGTTTTTGTAAAACACGAAGATTGTGCTTTCTATTCGAATTTCAGTTAATAAAGGGTTACTTTTCACCCTTCTCCTGTGCTGGTAATTCATTTACGCCTGTGCGAGAATTCACCAGGTTCATTGTAGGATCTAATTTAATTTATGTGGAAAAGAAGAGAAAGATCTTACACCATGTCTTTTGAAAGAAGCAACCATCATTGACAGCGTCTTGAAGCCATCATCCACTTCTCTGTCTAATATTTTTACTGCAAGGACTCCCGATGGATTAGACAGTACGAAGTTACATGTTCGTTTCTAGCAATCAAGTTTAGTAAGTAATTTAAAACCGAATTTTTCATCCATCAATGCTTTTGCACCATCTGTGCGTACTCGAGAGGAATTTTTCTATTCGAAACTCTGAACTTTAAAAATTCATCAACTTTATAAGACTTCATCTCTTTTATGTTCGTTCGAAAAATAACAATTATTTTTCGATGATTGTTCTATAAATTTATCTGTGATATACTAACAATTGAGCTATTTCCAAATATCAACTGTTTCGTCCAATTACATTTTAAATTTGGGTTTTCTTTAAATTGCTCAAGCTGGTCTTTGATAACTTTAGAAATTCCATTAACTAAGATGTCATTTCCCAAATTAATTTTCTGAGCTTCATTGACATATTTACCATTTTAATAGCAGCAGGTAAGATAAAAATTTTCTGAAATGCTGCAAGGCTTTTTATTTTTAGAAATCAGACTATATCTTCATATAACGCGAGTAAATATTTTTCGCTTAATTTTTTAAAACTGTTTTTCTTTATTTGGACACTTTAATTTTGTTCGATATAGTGTTTCGGTTTACTGAAGTAGAAGGATGACTGAGTTCATAATGCGCTTTTAATTTTGATGATTTTACACTGTCCTTAACAAAAATGTTATAAAAAATTAAACAAGGAGATTATTCATCATCCCCAAAGTAAAGAAAAAATGACTGAACTGAAGAAATGACGCATTAGATTTTCTTTTTCCGAATTAGAAGCCTCTTTCTGATTACTAGATCCTGCTTGAAGAGATATTCTAGCATCGTCATCTACATTGTTACGTTTGCTACCCAAGTTCAACCATTCATCCATGGATAAAAAAATATTTTATCCTAAATAAATAAAATAACATCTCTCATAACAATTATTCAAAAAGTCTCAAAGGTTTCAGATTTTAAAAGTCGTTTAAAAGGGTTTGTTAAGGCCTTTTTACGCTATCGCTAAATTCGCTGTCTACCAGTCTACTGCTACATTCCCTCTATTTTTTTTTGCATTTTTAGCTTTATTATTACGTATAATTTTCTTCTTACTTATGCAATATACAACTCAACAGTAAAATTAGAAACATTTTAAAAACGGCATAGCAGTATACGTTTAAGAATTCCTGGTTTTAAGTGTGAAGCGATGTATGTTTAGTTCATTTATTAAATATCACATTCAAATTCGATTCGATGGCAAAATCACAAAATATTTAAAAAGAACTTACTTTTAGAGTTCCCGAAAGACAGTCTTGTGCGCTGGAGATAAAAATGGTTTTTTTTTCGTACAGTTGTTCTGTACTGTTCGTTTGAAATCGTTAAGTTTGTTAATGAAAAATCCATTAAAATGTTCCAAAATAGGAAATATAAAATTCAAAATTCGGGCTTCGAGGTACACAGGTTCAAGGGAAGGACTGCGTTATTCAAACTTTGGTGGCTCTAGGTACAGTTGGTTTTTCACAATGGAAGAAGCATGCATACATTCATGCAGATTCTTCATTATTCAATTTCTTTAGATACTATAATACAGGGAGATAATATTTGGTGGCATAATTTCGAAAATAGATACGCCGTTTATAGTGATTCAACGCCTAATGCCGTTTTAAGATTGTTATCCCATTCTAACTATCGATCCTTTTTGGGCTAATAAATAACAACTAAAGCCGAATAAACTGTAAAATACAATAGTTCATTGCATTTGATAATACATTATTGTACCTTTTCAACTGTTAATATAATTTAGAGATTAACATAGCTATTATTATTATTTTATAAATGCATTGCACAGAAAAGTTTTTGTATTAAATTGAAAATAATGAAGGGATTGTGATTAATAACTCTTTAAATTCTGGATCTTTTTGTTCCTGGATTAAATTTTCGAAGCTCCAATATTTTGCTTTGTGACCTAATCGAAGGTTGCGACGCACAGTTTAAAGAACGTTGTTTTAGCCTAAGGATTGTCATTGTCTTGCTATCGTTAACAGCATGAAGACATGTAACTAAAGAAAAGCGTATCAGTGACTTAAATATAGATCCCATATATGAACGTTAATTAAATGATATATTATAGCAAATAGTTCATTCTACATTTATTTATTTGTAATAAATATTTCTACAACTAGCAAAGATTACCTGAAAGCAATTTTTGGAACCTCTTTATTAAACATTTAATAGAATATTCTTCGCATAATCTTTCGATTAAGTTTCGAATTCCGTAACAACTGGAATATGTAAGTCACAAACTACTATAACTTTCCATGTCGGAGTTTTTGATTTTATTTTAAGATATTCAGTCTTGAATTTATTTAAAATATTAATTATTCTACGAGAAACAGAGACATATTCTATTAAACTTACAAACTATGTCTCATTTCACCCTTAAAATAACTTATGTCTGCAAAGAAAAATGAATGAGCAACATTTACGTAAAATTTGTGTTTCGAGCTTTGATGCTGAGGTAATTTAATAATTACATCAAATGTCTTTACACCTGGAATAGTTCATCATTATAAAGTATAAATCGGAGATACCACGTACGTTTGCTTTGATGGTTTTTCGCTGTCTTTCTTAGATTTTGAAGTAGAATTGCGAACTTCTAAAATTCACCTCTAGAGTCGCTGCATCTGGTCTTAGATCATTTGGTCTTTATAGTATAGTAATATAGCATAGTATAGTAATATAGCATAGTATAGTAATATAGCATAGTATAGTAATATAGAATTTTACTACAAGTATACAAAACGTGTCCTATTATATCTATCAGCGTTCGTTATTTCCTAAGTTATTTTGGAATTTAAGGATTTTGCTTTGCATTCTGGAACAAATCCTGTAAAACAAATCCTTTATAATTTAAATTTCAGAGTTTTAAATAGATGATCTCTACTGGCTCAAAAAATACATTAAAACTTTGGCCTTTGATTAAAAAATATCCTGAATCTTCTGATGTCCGTACTACATTTTAGATCTAACAGATAATCCCATTTTCCTCAGCCTTTAATTTCTTTTATTTAGTAAGCAATTGAGCTCTCAGTCAGTTTTAACAGAAAACCTGACGACGAAAATAATTAGCAAACTCTACCGTGAAATTAGATGCCCCTTTGGTTTTGTTAGAACATAAAGTCTTTTATGCTGAAACTAATTGACTGATTTGTATCGGACATTCTAGAATTTATAGAGAATATAATGTCAGTGTGTAAGGTATTTCTCCCGCCTTCTTCGCATGCCTTCGTGGTGTAGTGGTCAGCACGCTCGGCGCACATTCGAGAGGTCCGTGGTTCGAGTCCCGGGGAGGGCATTGCTCATTTCTTCACTTTTCTGCTTCAGAAATCCTCCACAAGTGGCGCCCGAACGAAAAAAGATGGCGGATGATGATTCTCCACCACCGGGATTTAGTGATTGTGTCCCCTAATCCCCAGTCGCCCTTTAAAAGGGGAAGTATATAAGGTATTTCTCCCACCGTCTTCGCATGCCTTAGTGGTGGTGTGGTCAGCATGCTCAACGCATATTAGAAAGGTCCGTGGTTCAAGTACCGGTCAGAGCATCGTTCACTTTTCCATCTCTCTTTCTTCGAAATAACCTAATGACTCTACAAGCATATTAAATTAAATGCTCAAACGTCGCAAATAGAAATAACTTATTCAAATACTGTAATCTCATTTTAAAAATCTCATCTTTAACGTGAATAATTTAATAGATTTATTCATTCAAACTACTACGCGAATCACATTTGATTTATTTTCTCTTTTTCATCTTATAAAAATAGTTAGCTATAATTTACTTCTAACATTAATAAGAAGATTCGCACTACAATATAATGAACTTACGATATTCCTCACTACTTGGTCCATGTTGAATGTAGAGGAGCCTTTTGAATTGTGTAGCGACTTATCGCTGAGTTCAAGCATGTAACGACAAAGTCCAGAGAAGTGCTAAAATACCCTTTTATCCACTCAAAGAAGTAGTACAGTCGGCCCCTTCTCGGGCGTTCAGGGAAGCCTCCACTCAGGATTCAAATCAAGATAAGAAAAATAAGAAACTAATCTAAAGTAAACTGACCTAGATGAAGCTAGATGCTAGTTGACCCTCGTCAGCCACAATATGAAGCTAGTTGACCCTCGTCAGCCACAATATACGTGCTGACAGCAGGCACGTATATTGTGGCTGAGCGTAGTAGGTTTAATAACGAAGTAGCCTGATGGCAAACACTTGCCATTAAAGACCCCTAAGCTCTTCTACTGAAGTAAGTTGAACCTTCATTAAATACTCTTTATACCACATTTACATTCAGAGCAATTCTAAAAACTCATTCTGGTAAGGAGTTGTAAGTGGAAAACAAGAATTTAAAGGAAAGGGTTTCGGAATTAAAAATAACTGTTATAAAAGTAAAATACACCTTGCAAACATAAGAGGATTTGTATTTTAAATTCATATTAATATTTATGTTCTCAGTTAATCCATCCATTCCTTTTCGCGTTTGTCGCCTGTTCTCTCCAAATTATTGAAATTAATTTTCTGTGAAAAAAGAAGGAAGTCGAGATTAATTATGTGCTTTAAATGATTATTCCCATCTATAAAGGTATCCCTTTATTAAAAATTTAAAAAAAATCGCACCTGTCAATTTATAAGTTAAAACTTAGCATAATTTTAATTGGAGCTCTGCGAATTCTTTTAAATGACACTTATAGCCATTTTATCAGGTTTTAATAAAGTAGGTGAACTTTAGCCAGGGATATATATAATCTAAGGCAGCCTTAAGAAACTCTGTAAATTGTTACTAATAGCTAACATAAATATAAAACAATTATTGTACATTTGGTCTTCTTCAGATTCCATAGCATTTCATAAGTTTAGAAGGTATTTTCTTCTGCTTTCCGCAAGCCTTTATGATGTAACTGGAAGCATTCTCAACGCCTATTCAGGAGGTCCGGAAATTGAATGTCGGCGAAGGTAGTGCTCATTGTTTACGTTTTCTGTCTTCAAAAAAATTCTGAAAGGCTCTACAAGGACACCCGAACTAAAATGTGGTCACCAATAGAATTTGGTGACAGGGTTAACTCATCTCCAGTCGCCCTTTAAACCGAAAGTATATTAGGTATTTTCTTCCCCCTTTTCGCAAGCTTTTATGGTGTAACTGAAAGCAGGCTCAGCTTGCAATCTTGAAGCCTGGAGTTCGAATCTCGGCGAGAGCACTGCACATTTTTTCGTTCCTGCATCGATATAAACCTAATGACACCACAAGTTTAACATTTTAATTTGTAAAATGACAAGTTCTTCCTTAAATGAGACTTTTATTTCATTTCTGACGGTTTATCAAGAGTTTAACGAAGTTCAATTTAAGAGAAAATTCGATGAATCAGTCTTAAACTACAGAACAGTTAGCTAAATAGATAAAAAGTAAAAGGAGAATTTAGAACTGAGAGCAGTCAGTCCTCCAATATTTTCCAAGAATGAATGCTGAACTTTAAGAAAAGAATACAGTGAAAAGAATTATATTAATAATTAAGATTCTTTCAAACCAAATTTCTGCATTACCATATTCATATTTAAATATTTATGTTTTGTTATTTCCATTTATGCAAATAAAATGATGTTAGTTTAAAAATTTTTATTTGTTACTTCTGTACATCATTTTATTATTATTCTAATTTTTATTCTGTTGATACTATGGCGGAATGTTATTGTTTATTTAGCAGTTTTTCTATGCTACAAACAACAAGGATTGTTGTGTAGATTTCTGAAGTTTTATTTTACAGCGCTTAATGATTATATTAATTTACAGTTATAGTGAATAGTGAAATTTGTTTTTTTCATATTTGCGATCTAATTTTTTTTATATTATAGTGTTGTTTAAAATCTTTCATTTGATTTCGGTAAAGTTCTTTTAAGTTAGCAGAAAAGCTTGTACAGCAATAGGCAGATTTTTTCGTTCTCACGGACCGAGAATTTTGAGATCAAGGGTCGGCAGCCAGCTGCATTTTTCGTCCCCTTCTCTTTCGGGGGCCGAACACGTGTTTCGCTCGTCCGAGGGCAAACAGCTCTAGCGGCAGCGATTCTTGATAGAATTATGGGGGGAAAGTATTTTAGTTTTGTGTGTAGAAGAGAACTTGTGATTTGCTTATTACCTACTGGTGTCGCAACTTGAACCGATTTATGATGTGAACATTCCTTGCTGTTGCGCGGGAAAAAGGGCTTGTCACTGTAAAAAGGGGAGTCTGATTTTTCTTCGAATTTTGGTCAGTATTTATTACTCTTGTTCTAGTGGTTAGAGAGGATTACTGTTTTGTGTAGGATTGATGAATTTTAATTTTATGGAGGTTTTTGAACGAATATTGTCAGATTGAGAGTAGAATACGTCAGATTGTCAGTGTAAAGGTAGTCCACATTTTGAGCGTCACGAGTTTTTAAAAACTGGTTGCACCAGTGGCGAAGGAAGATTTGGTCCGATTTTTACGACTTCTTTTTAACCTTTTCCGAGAGGAAGGAGCGCAGTCCGGTGGCCCTTCGAAACCAACTGCGGTTTACAGTTACAGTTAAAAATGATTACCGATGCGAGAACCTGTCCGAGAGCGTTGCGGGCTTCCTTCGTATCGTCGTCGGAGAACGTGAATGATGATCTGAGTGGCAGCCAATTCTTAAACGTTTGGTTCTGTTTTCGTGGCTGATGTTTTTTTCCCTTGCGGAAAATTGTGGTCATTTATGTTAAGTTGGACTTAACAGGAATGACCTTCTATTATAGAGAATCGGCGATGTTGACTGCGTGATAATCGCTTTCTACTAATTGTCTAAGCGGGATTCTTGAGAAGGAGGTGAAGTGTTAGAAGGAGTCGTCAGACTTGGTTTTTTTGACCGCGAAAGAACTAGCCAACCATGTGCATCTCTAAAGGTTAACAGACTACGGTTTCGAAGATTATCGTCCGAATATTTGCTTCCGACGTGTTTACGAAATGATCCGGCAGCTCTGAAATTCCACAGACGGTCGGTGGACACATTTTCCGGGAGTGTTTATTTTTGTTTCTCTCTCTAGTATGGCTTTTTGTTACTGGTTATTTAATTATTAATTTGAGAAATTTATTACAAAGATGTAATGGAGATGGGTAATAATTTAAATTAAATTGAGGGTAAGGAAATTCTTTTTTAAATTTTCACTGAATTCTTGTGCATTCAGTATTATATCAAGTAGTTTAATTAATTACCAATTGGCAGAAGATAAATTGCTCTTTATTACAGTCTGAATTATTTTTTATTAAAAAACTGAAATGTTAGTTGTTTAGGCAAATAGAAAAAAAATTGTAGGCACCTGGATCCAGTAATCTCAGCTATTCTGATTGATAAAGCTTTTTGAAATATTAAATAAATGTCTTTTATTGATTCATTATTGTAAGTCTTTTTGTGTTTTTATCTTATGGTCTACTGTAGGTCACCCATGTGAACCTTTCGGAAAACACGGTTAAACTTTCCATTCGAACCTGGGCAGTTTATTGCGGGCGTAGGAGAATTTAATTATATTATCAGGACTTTTGTAGATTCTAGTTGATTTTGCAAACATAATTGGAGTCCTGAGTAGGAACAGGGAGCTTACTAAAAGCTATGTTCGTGTGTGTGTAGAAGATACAGTAAAGAAAAGGAGTGTTCAAATTACTCTTTATTTGCTTACGGATTTTACATATGTTTCCGAACTTCGGGATACAAAGACCAACCACTTGTGTTCTGAACGTAAAAGAATATAAGTCTACTAAGGAACTAAAATTTAAATAAGAGCTAATTTTTAATATGTTACACAGATGACTAGCACTAAGACTGGACTTTTTAATTACTACGTTTGTAGTACTGAAACTGCGGAGAAATAAGATACGTTTTTAACTTTCAAGAGGGTTAAACATCTGGCCTTAAAGGCGGACAGTAACTGATGGCAAGCTCGTGTGAAGACTCTAAATACTTAAGCGTTAGAAAGTACAATTTGCATAAACATATTCACGCGTTAATTCTGGCCGGAAGTGGAAAATAAGACATGATAGTAAAGTTTTAAAATAAAATAAATGTTAGTGAACTTAAAATCTTTACAATGTTTGTAACTACACGATCAGATTTACTAATTTTAACTGAGATGGCGTTTTGACGTCTTAGTGTGAGATTCATCTTTCTCTGATGTTTTCAATTATTCTGTGCTATGCTTGAATGAAAGACTTTTGTGGCTATCTCTAAAGTTGTATTGAGATTACGTGTTTACAGGAAGGAGAGCTGAGTAGTTAATTTTAGTGAGCGACAGCATGTGGATGATTTTGTTACGGTAAAACAATTTTACATGATTAATAATCTTTTGATTTTAACCAAACAACAGGGGGCATATTTTCTTTTCTTAATTAAGAGATTGAGTACTGAAGTGATAAACTTTATTTTACTGTGTTGATAATATATGAAAATTTTAATCTAGTTTAAATTATTAGTTATTAGTTTTCAATCATAAACTGTTAGATTTCAAGTTCCATTTCCTATGTACAAGATCTTCTGCTTCCAAAATGGAATTTAATCATGATGATAAAATTTTGTACGAATGCAGGAACTGCAGTTACATTTCTATGTTTCTTAATTTTATTTACAGTATCCTTCCTTTTTCAAACGGGGAATCTACTGTTGATATTTTGATAATTTCATATTCGTAAAATTTACATTCAAAGCAGAAGTGCAGATACGAATTTCGAACTATTCAAAGTTAAAAATATTTTTTCCACAGTTTCAGTTTTCTTTAATATAAAAAAAAATTAATTCTATCATTCGGCACTAAATGTTAAAATGTACAATTATAATTAATAAATATAAATATAAAAAGCAATTAAATAAAACTCAACTAGATCCTGTTTAGTGAAAAACTGAATATGGATAATAATCGTTTTGTAATTGTAAACTTTGAGTTTGTCATTCTAGAACATTTTTTTGTCAAAATTAAGCATGTTGCTGTATTACGTGAAGTAAAGATGGGCTTTGGCAGTCTAAAAAGTATATTGATTTGCCAAATTTTTGATTCTGACTTTGAAATATAGATTTCCAAATAAAACATTTTTGCTATATATTCGATCCATATTCGTACCATAAAGGTCAATGAAAGAAATGTTTACGCGCTTTTACTGCTTTGTGCGAAGTAAAGGAAGCGTTGCAATTACGGAAAATTTCGGTTATAATTCTTCAAAGAATACATCCATTTTGACCTTTCTCGAATCCATTTGATCTATATTTTTGCGTGACATCTATATATACAGACAAAATAAAATATTCTTTTTCCTAAAACGGATTGGGAATGGATGTAAAATAGCTTAAAAAGTAGCTTTTTGTGACATCGTTTCGTACATATACTGAAAGACGAGTAGCCTTAGAACGTTGAAATTTTGTTTGTGTATATGGGACTGCTATAACATGCAGCTGTGCATCTCCCTTTTTCTTGCAATCGGCCGCAGCAAACGCATATAAGTATGTACTGTTACCCGGATCGGTGAGCTCTGTATTTTTATTCTTATATTTTAGTAAATTCTGCACTTTTTGCTTTAAAAGTGATTGAATTAAGTTGTTCATATGTTCCAGTTAAGAGTTTCATTCCTTTAATTAAGATTTGATCCCTGTTTAATCTGCATGCAGTAGTTGTTGAATTATCAATAACTTAAAAATTTAAGTAGAGCTAATCTAACGAGGCAGCCATCCGTTTATATTAGAAACTGTTAGTAGAATAACGAATCAAGTCATTTGGTGCACCAACTTCAGTGTCTTTTTGCAGGGTGGGACCAAAAGTAAACTTTCAGTTTTGTGCACCGAAAAATCTGTCTTCTTACCTGCTGGCTAGATTAATAATTTCTACTTAGAAACTGTAATTTTAATTGTAAAAACCTTTTTTTAAATTGTCTTTAACTGTATTTGGTATTTAGGTTTTTCTGTATTTTACTGCTTTTAATGAATATTGAGTTTCTTTATGTTTTTCGCCTTGCGAAGAAGAGAGAACTAAGTTGATTGAATTAGAAATGTGTCTCAAATGAAAGTCGAGGAAATAAATTTTAATGAAGTTATAAGGTATTTTCTCCCACCTTTTTGCATGTCTTCGTGGTGTAATTGGAAGCATGAGTGACGCGTATTCGAGAGGTCTAGGGTTCGATTTCCAGCGAGGACAATGTACATTTTGAGTACATTTTGACGTCTCCAGCTTCAAAATATCTTAATGAATCTTTAAGTGGATCTCGAGCTAAAAGGAGATGAACAATAATTCTGTCATCACGAAATTAGGGAGAGGGTCCTCTAAATTTTATCCCCAGTTGCTCCTTAGAAGTAGGTATATATAAGGTAATTTTCCCTACCTTTCCGCATGCCTTCGTGGTGCAAGGTTCGAGTCCCAGCTAGGGCATTGTTCATTTTTTCACGTCTTTTTCTACAAAAGAAACCCAAAAAATCTAATGACTGTACAGAGCGCCTGAAAAATATGCATAATTTAGGCCGTAGAAAGAAATCATGTATTGTCCACATCGGACATTTTTATTCATGATAATATGAATCAGAAAAATATTTTTTGTGCTTATGAGAAGGAGAGAACTAAGATAGCGTAATTTAATTTCCGAACTCCCTTATAATAATTCCTTGGTCTATACAAAAATCAAGTACATTGTGGCTCGCAACTATCTCATTCAGTTCTTCGAACAATGATAATTTCAATAAAATCTCTCTTCATTTGACTAATAAGTATCCAACAGAATTCTAACAACTAGTTTACTTCATTTCCTGAACCACAGTCAATTATTTTAATGTTGAATAAGCTTTCATTCAATGCTCATAGCTTAACGGATAAGAAACATTAATAAGCAAGCTTCTGTTAAATAAGAGATATTAAATTAAAGGTTCTTGAAACCCAGTCGTAGAAATGTCCAGAATTTAAGGATGCTTTGAATTATACTCAGCGATATGTCTTAATGAGCGACACCGAGATACTTATTGGAAACTAAGCATGTTTATAAAGGATGTCCTAAGGATAAACTAAGGATGTCCTTGTCTCCTTATCAGCCAAATTAAATTATCCTCTGCTTTAAAACTTTTCATAGTTTATTAGACTATCCCCTGAATTACTTCAACGAAATCACTAACGTCCTCAGAGAGGTGTCTGGTTGCAGGTTTCATTTGAGGACACCGGATGAAAGAGAACTCCACTTTCAAAGTGACGGGGAAATTACGACAAAGATGTCGTTACAAAAGGCCTTCTCTCCCTTTTGCTCCACTTTAAAGCTGGAAGAGAATTACTGGGACGGGAGGAAATGGTAAGACGACGACAACTTCAGCTTTTGTTAACCAATTTACTTTTCTGCTTTGAACTCCTTTATGGAAAGAGTTTACCGGTTGCTGTTCACAAATATGGTGCCAGTAAATATCAAGCTTGTTCTTTCAAACGTTATGAAGTATATGTATTAAACTGCCGCTATATTAATGAATGACTCTGTATCTATCTTTTCATTAGAGGTGGAGAATTAAAGTCAAGTTATATATCTCTTTATAAGCTAATTAAATTTATTTAAAAAAGTAATTTTACAGAGTTTGATTTAAACGTGCAAGCTTAACAAATAAGTATCATTAGAAAATCGACGTGTTAATTACGGATTTTCCAGTGAAGAACTATAAATGACACGCAAAGCGAAAACATTAAACTGGATAAAAACATAAGGGCAAAACATATCTGATGTGGACACCATGGGACTTCCTTGCACGGCCCATTAAATTACATACTTTCTGCTGCACTTTATTTAAACTTCTTTTCTGAAATTTCATTACAGACGTAATTCAATCAGTTCAGCTCTCATTTCGAGGCAAGGAAAAAATACAACAAAACTTAAAGCATTTTCATTAAAAATTGTAACATATTGAAAAACATCAAATACCACACACAGTTACAAAGAGTAAAAAAAACAATTTTCACAATTCAAAGTAGAGTTTCTACACAAAAACAAACAGTTCGGCCAGCGGGCAGGAAGACAAAATTTTCGGTACACAAAATTCAAAGTTAACTTCTGCTCATAGTGGGCAAAGACACTGAATTTGGTGCACGAGCTGAGTTAATTCACTGTTCTATGAATTCGAGTTCCGAATGTAAACTAATGGCGGCCTCGTTTGGCTTAACGCCATTTAAATTTTTAATTTGCTGACAATTTTACAACTATTGCATGCATATTAACTAAATATATAAGAGCCTTTATCGGAAAATTAGAACAACATAATTCAATCAGTTTTAAAGCAGAAACTGTCCAGTTTAGCAACATATAAGAATAATATCTGAGCTCACTGAGCCAAATAACAGAATGACAATATTTATATATATTTGTTGCCGCCCATTGCAACGAAAATGGGAGCCGCACAACTACATATTATAGCAATTCTATTTACAAAATTTCAATGTTCTGAGGCTACTCGTTTTTGAGTTATGCCAGTGACATATGCGTATGTAGAGATGTCTTGAAAAAAATCTCTTTTGAACCCATTTTAAGTTC
This sequence comes from Stegodyphus mimosarum, assembly GCA_000611955.2. Taxonomy (NCBI): domain Eukaryota; kingdom Metazoa; phylum Arthropoda; class Arachnida; order Araneae; family Eresidae; genus Stegodyphus; species Stegodyphus mimosarum. Next base: position 64,480 of record KK116250.1, on the reverse strand, counting down.
ATTTTACAACCTGTTTTGCTAAAAAGACTGCTCTGTTTGTTCGTACGTACAGATGTCATGCAAGACCATCGTTCAAATGGATTTGAAGTCGCTCAAAAGGGATATTTTAGTTGAAATATGATATCCAAAATTTTTCACGATTACAATACTTCTTTTATTTCATACAAGGAAGTAAAAAGTTCGCCTGAAGTGTATCTTCATAGTTAAGAGAGAAAAATTGCAAGGTAGAAATTTCGAAGAAACTCAGTGCATTTCTTTGAGGGAAAATCTTTAACACTTCACTCGAAATACTAGAGTTTTATTCATGAGTAAAGGTGAACTCTGGACAGAACTTCTTGATCTTTGAGAAAAGTTCTATTTTTTATCAAATGATTATAATATAGATACATTTAACTTGCAGCGTTTCAAAGGGGATACGTTATGAATCACCGTGTATCTAAATTTGTTAACAGTAACTTTGTGAGCATTGAAATAAATAGTATGAAGTCAACAACAGTTAACTATGACTCTCTCCCTTTTTCTCCTATCACTGGCTTAGAACAATCGTGAATATTAACGTTCGTGCAAATAGTTATCTCCTGCTAAATAATGAAGAATGTATACATATATGTAGAGAACGTATGTATGTTCTTCGCATTGCGGAAACGTGATGGTGCCCACAGCCACCAAATTTTGAACATACGTAATCCCCCGCCCAAAATGCACATGGAAAGTCAGAAGTTTGAACTTGGATTTTTTTATTAGCCCAAAGGGCGTTAGCCCAGAATTTCTATTAATTTCGTTTTGGCATTTTGCGTTGGTTCACTATAAATGTCGGTTTACTTTTCAGATTGTTGCCACCAAATATTAGAATCAAGAATCTGCATAAATGCATGTATATTTCTCGCAATGTGATAAAACAACGGTACCTGGAGGCATCAAATTTTTAATAACATACTTTTCCACCTGAATATGGGCATTTGGAAGATCAAATTTGGAATTTGTTTTATTATCAATTTCATATTCTGTAAAATTTAAACGAATTTTTTATCAACAAACTCAACGACTTCAGGGAGAGCAATGACAACACTGTACGGGAAAAATATCTCCAGCGCGCGCGACTGTGTATCAGAAATTCAAAAAATATACTGATTTTAAAATTCTGGCTTTTAGATCATCAATGTTCGACACTCTTCTCCTGTAAATGTTGTCCTTTACAAATCCCCCAAGGAAAACGTCCAGCGGCGTTACATCAGGTGATCTGGGTGGCCAAGGAATTGGACCTCCTCGCCCAACCCATCTTCCTGTAAAATGGTCATTCAAAGAACTACGAACGATGGTACCCCAATGAGGTGGTGCACCACCTTGTTTCAAAAAGACATGTGGCTGAAGCTCTTCTAGTTGTGGAAATACGAAGTTTTCCAACGTATCTAAGTATACGACCGATGAGACCATCTTTTCTGCAAAAAGGAAAGGCCCATTGACTCGGTCGTGCATTAGTCCATACCACACATTAACCTTTGGGAAATCCCTTTGTGCCTCACGGTATTCGTGGGGGTTTTCAGAACTCCATATGCGCACATTATGGCAATTAACAATGCCAGAAAGATGAAAGGATGCTTTGTCGGATAACATTATGCGCTTCAGAAATTCAGCATCATCTTCTATCCTCTTTAGCATATTTGTTGCAAAGGCCATCCTCCTAGGCCTATAATAATAGGCAATAGTTGCCAAAAACAAAAGAGAGAAAAATACAATTAATAAGCAGACGATATTTAGGAAAGTACGGATATTTAAATTGGAAAATGAAATTTTCCGAAATTAAACACACGCGCAGACGATATTTACGAAAGTAAAGATATTGAAACCTGAAAAAGAAAATATATAAGTTATACAATCATTTCTCATTTCTCTTACAAAATATGGGTTTTCTGACACCCCAAATTCTGCAATTATGTCGATTAAAATCTCTTCAAACATAAAATGTTCCTTCATCACTGAATGAGATTTTCTGAAGAAAATGATTATCATTACTAATACGAGAAAGAATGTCTAAAGAAAATTCCTTACGAATGACTCTATCATTAGGTTTATTTATAAATCTTCAGTTATACGCAGTCAGTTTCAACAGTTCATGAACAGTCGACGTTGCAATTCTTGTTTGCAGGCTGGTACAGCGAATGCATTTACTGAGATTGCTCACAAACACGTCTCGAATGGCGGAAATATTTTCACCACTGACGTTTGGCCTATCTCCATTTCCTTTATGCAAAACGTGTCCGGTTTCTCGAAACTGTTTTAACTATCTTTTAATTAATTATTCCTTTGGTGGAGGTTTATTAAATTCATGTTAGAATAGCCTCTAAACAGTTTTCGGAAAGTTTGTTCCCATTGTCAGAGAACGCACATTGTTTTCTTAATGCACGACACTATTTGGCTCTGTAAAGAAACACGTTTTCTCTTTCCATTCTCAAAAAGTACAACAAAAGAATGTTTTTGAACTGAAAATTACACCGATATAAATTATTTCCTGTTACATCGTAAACTTACGTTTCAATTAAATTTGATACCCGGTGATTAAATTTTCGACATCCTCTATTATTTCTATAATATTTTGGCATACTCTGTTTAGTAGTCTAAAAACAAATACAAAAGTTTAACTATGTGAAAATTAAATGCAGATTGCATCTGCTAAAATACTTCTTTCTACTATAATGTATAATTCAATTTTCGTTGAAGATAAAATCTTCTCAGCATTTCCAGAAAAACGATCGATTCAAACCATAGATCACAGAGAATCGGAAACACATTTGCGAAAATTGGATAAGGCGTAGCAACGAAAGAGGCAATTTTGTAAGCAAAAATTTATTTTGGTAAATGAAGCAGATTAGTTGATATCATGATTAAAGTCTCAACTACATTAAGTAAATTTGGGAGTCGAAAGGAGAGGAAGAAGGTGATGCACACTAGGTTATTTATAGCATACTGGAATGTGAAAAATATTTTTAATTTCATTTCCGGTGGCTGTAAGATGATTATCGTATTAAATCTAGAAAATTGATCATTGATATGTGCGTCTTGCACCCCAATAAGAAGTCTGAGAAGAGTTATGTTGTAGCAAATGAAGAAATGACCCTTCATCGTATTGCATACAACGGAGGAAGAAACAGGCACTCACAGTTTATGAATGCTAAGGGGAAAGGATTCAGGAAGCAGAATAGACCGGGAGAAATGGTTCAGGTTAGTAAAATAAAGCGCAGAACTTACGGATCGGTGTATGAGAGACCTAGTTTAAGCAACAGAAGAAGCAAGACAATAAAATTTATAACTTTCAATAAATGCAGAAATGAATAAAAGAGAGATTTTGAACAGAGCATGCCAAAATACAATTGCCTTTTCAAATCTCCTTTTATGAACTCACAGCCAGAGGAAAATCACAAAATTAATCTTGGATGGAGATTTGCGCCTAAGCTAATCTTACACAAATTAGTTTAGGCTTTGGGTATCGTATAAGTAACATAAAGAATTTACGCAGCTACTTCATAACATTTGGTTGAACAGCACTTTTAGCGCTCTAATGATTAGTTTTCAAACTAGATTAATTATTTCGAATAAAGAATTATCACTGAACCACTACTTGTAGAATTTTAGACGCTGCTTGTCTTAAATTGGCGCTGCGTATTTCCGAATCATTGTAGAATTTCGGAAATACGCAGCGCCATTTTCTCTATTTGCGTAGCGAACAATATGCTTTCCGAAAGCTTGTTGCAATATTACAAAAGGTATTATTTTTACTCTACGAGAATTTTTATATGTAGGAAATGGAAATACATATAAAGTAATTCAACTTTTATACAAATATGGAAATACATATAAAGTAATTCACTATAAGTAATTCAACTTTTATATGCATACAAAAATATTAATTTTTTAAACATAATTATATCAGTAAGAAGAGCCAGCTTTTGTCAAAAAGGAAGAAAAGCCAATTGTTATAACTTAAATAAAGAGCGAAAGTATTTATCCATAAAAAAAGAAAATATGAAATCTTTCAGATTTTAAATTACGTCCAAAAGGGCGATTTTTAACATTTTGTATGTTACCTTTATTTATTAAATATCATATCCTTCGCGCTTAAACCATAAAATTCCGTTCAAGAGCAATATCGCAAAATGATTTTAAATAGAGCATATCTTTAGAATTTCCGATACACAGTCTCAGGTGCTGGAGATAAAAATGTTTTTTCTGTACAACGTTGCCATTGCTCGCTTTGGAATCTTCGAGTTTGTTAATAAAAAATTTGTTAAAGTTTTACAAAATATGAAATCGATAATAAAACGAATTCTAAATTTCAAATTTGGGCTTCTAGATGCCCATATTCACAGTAGGATTACGTCATTCAAAATTTGATAGGTACCGTTGTTTTATTGCAATGCGAGAAACATACATACATTTATGCAGATTCTTCATTATTCAAATTCTTGAAATATAATACAGGGCGATAATGTTTGGTGGCAACAGTTTGAAAAGTGAAACGGACATTCAAAGTGATTCGACGCAAAATCTCAAAACAAAAATAACAGTTCAGGGACAAAGCCCCTTTCGACTAATAAAGCAAAATTTTTTTCATTAGCTCGTAGATGACTGAACAAAACCAATTTTTTTTCCTTTAAAAAACCATTGTCTATTTTTCATAAGAATATAAGGCAAATATATTTGTGCGTGAAAAGATGCATATAAATTGTGTTCAATTTTGCATAAGGCCAGAAGAATAATAAAAGAAAGAAAGCAATTTTCTATAACATTTACATCAGCTCTGAAATGTTTGTGCATACATGCATCTGCATTTCGTTTATTATCCTCTGGCAACTTGAGGCTATATAACAAGTCAGAAAGCTGTAGCTTAATAGCTAATAAAATAAAACAAAGTTAATAAAGAAGTAAAACCTCATTGATATATTTTGTGAATTACAAGAATTAAAGGTACATAGGAGACTTCACTGAAATTTAACAGTTGCTTCATTTAATTATATGCATAACGCATACAAAGTTTTAATTCGGCAACCTAAACTGATAGTTAATATGCACACTGGGGGGGGAAGTCGGACAGTTCTATACCTCCCGTTCTACTGGGCCGATTGACGAAATTTAACTCTTCAGTTTGAATTATAACCTAAGATATATGCGAATTTATATTTTGGCGGGTTTAGAAGTTTAACATATTTGTTTTAAGCGATAATAACGCCAAATGCGGTTTACGCTCTTTGTTAAAATTATTTAAAAGCGTGATGGGACCTTTTTTCCTCTCGTGTACAATGAAAAAAGGGAAAGAAAACTAGATTGCTGTAAATTAAGAATTTCGCCAATTGAATTATTCTTGGCACAAACTGAAAAAAATATAAGCCAAGATATATTTTTAAGTTTCTCCATACATTTCTCACCAAAATTTGCAAAATTTAGCAGCTAGGTATAATTTGAATCGTAAAGTCGAAATATCGAAAAACGTGGTATGTTATTTCAGAAAAAGTCCGATTTTGTGTCAAAATACATATATTAGAACAATTATATATATAAATCTAATACATATCCTAAACCGCGCTTTCAAGACATTAAAAACACAATTTGAATTCCGTCAATCACCCTAGTAGAATGGGAAAAATAAAGCTGTTCCTTTTTGTTTTGCGCAGTGCACTACTGAAACTGTTCCAATCTGATAATCAGTAAGAATTATAAGTTAAAAATGTATAGTTTATCATTCAGTGACAACTCTAAAATTCGCTTGGTAATGTAGGAATAGGATAAAATCACAGCTAGAAGTAATCATAACTATAAATTAGTTCCGTATAGTTGTAAAGACATTAGGTTATTTCTAAGCAGAAGACATGAAAAATGAGCAACGTCCCGGCCGGGACTCGAACCTCTCGAATGCGCGCCGAATTACATCATGAAGGCATGCGAAGAAGACGGGAGAAATACCTTATATAGTTAAATCCTACGCTTATCAGTTATCAGTTACAACCAGGCGACCCATTTATATAAGTTTCGCATCTCGACTCCGTATTTGGTGATTTGCATCTTCTTCTGAAATGAGATTTTGCGCTTATGGATTCAATACAGACAGAACAGAGTAAAAATTACAAATAAATAGATTGGAACTTATAATTAATTCATAAAGTGTGAAATATTTTACGCAAACAAAAGTGACAAGCACAAATCAGAATTAGAGAAAGGTTGTTGTCGATGGGCCACTCACTGCTCCCATCAGCCAAAGTTGTTTGCAAGGTGTATAAATGCTTTCCTGGCTCCTGTCCTCTCCTGATCTCTCAGCAGTCTAACACATTTGGGAGACCATCCGTAGGCTCAATGACTCTACCCATACGTGTTACTTCGTGTATCGTCGTGCAAGTTGATCCTACAAACTACTAAGCCGACGCTGTTCTCGCTCTGTGTTATGCATATCATTTCGAAATAAAGATCATTTATTGTTCGTTGCTGTTTCTGTCTGTTTGCAGAGTTTCATCACGTTTTGGTCACTTCTGCTTGGTGTTGCATTTTCACTGTCGGGTAGTGTAATTTCTAGACGGAATCCTGTATTTTATTACTTAAACAGCTGATGTCCGGTTTGCTATGCTTCATTTGCGGTACAAGATTTCATTTCGATCATCAAATAAATGAAGAATTTTCTAAAGCTTCCGACCACTTTCATATTTTTCCTAAGGTAAAAAATAATAATCCTATGGGTAAAGAATTTGTTGAAAGCAATATGCCGTTTCTTCGCTAATAGTCCTTCTGGGATAACGTCTATTTTGGCGAAGAAAAACGTACTGAAAAGGGCATTTTAGTGAAACCTTGATTTCTTCTAAATGTGATTTCCACTCTTAGCCAGATATAAATTATTATAGTGTACCAAGATCATCTCACTAATGTTTTGCTTATTTTGAATGAAAATATCAGACTTTCAGTATTTTTTTTAAAATGACATTTGTATTTCCGAGGAATGAACGCAGCTTAAGTAATAGACTTATCATGATATATTTTTCATACATTGCCTAAAGAGCAGATGCTAATTTATAAAATTATATACAATGAATAAGTAAAGTACATAATAATTCTCATATTTCATACTTTGCCTGAAGCGCCAGGTAATCTATAAAATGCCTTGGTATTCTGCGGAATGCTGGCGATCCATACATTGCCTGTAGCATATGGGAAGTTTAAACAAAGTTAAAAGTTTATTTTATAGTTTAGTTTTAAAATATTACATTTATTTATTATGACTTAAAACGTATTTATTCCGCCTTTGTGGTGTAGTGATCACTCCAGCGCGTATTCGAGAGGTCCGTGGTTCGATCCCGGCGAAAGCATTGCTCATTTTCCATCTGTTCAGCTTTCAAAAAATAACTAATGTCTCTACAATGGTGCCCAAAAAAAAAGGTGGTGGATGATGCTTCTCCACCATCAGGATCTGGCAATTGGGTATCCTAATCCCCAATCGCCCTTTAAAAGGTGGAGTATATAAGGTATTTCTCCCGTATTCTTAGCATCCTTCGTGGTGTAGTGCTCGGCACGCTCGGCGTGTATTCAAGAGGTACATAGTTCGAGTCCTGGAGAAGACCCTGCTCATTTTTTACCTGTTTAACTTCAAAAAATACCTAATGTCTCTACATATGTCTTATAGCTTGAAAATTACACGTTGTTCTAATTTTAAATGAACTATAGTAATTTAAATTAATTTCAATATTTTTAATGATTTTAACTTTATTTAAATATGCAAAGATCTTATATTTACATGTGTCCCCCTCATGGGTCAGCATTCGAGTAATAGCTACCTATTTGCTTTGGATAAAGAAATTTTTATAAAATATAAGTAAATGGTCGGAACTGAAAAAAATATTTGTAGCGCTTCCTTCTCTTAGGAATTCTCTGTTCATTCAGATCACGCATGTCGTAAAGTTTTCCAGAAATCAAAATTCAGATTCCGGAAATCTTTCTAAAAATATCATATAAATAGAATGCCTTTTGGTTGTTTTTAGAAGTTTTCTACAAACTACTTTGCAGTCTTTTGACGAGACTTAAGATCGGTTTTCTAGAACACATATCAGATATTGATAACTTAAGAGATTATACTTATGATTTCCATTTTGTACTCACTTTGGGGAAAGCAAAGAACTGTGATCTTTATTCCACGTAACTCTTAAAAATGGAAATAACTAAACATTCCGTTTTGTTGCAGAAACAGCGACTGTGTAGAATATTAAATGAAACAATATAAGTTTTATTTACTCCGCTCTACATTAAATTTATACAGAGGCTTTTCGAAATTTTTTAGACCAATTTGTTTTGCGATAAAGAAGATCTGTTTGGAATTTTTATTTTTTAACTGCAACTATATTTTTGAAAGCATAAATCATCGTCTGCTACTTGACGGTTTTGTTTTCATGTAAAATGGCGCTTTTAAAGAATCGTTGAATGGAGGGCTATGTTTGCGCTCTTTCCGAAGAATGTTTCATATCTAGCAATTTAAAAACACAGAGAAAGTCATGGTGTTTCGATATTTGAAGCTATGAGAGGCAATATTGTAGAGTCTACGTGTTCCTTCAGGGAGCATACGATGTTGACTCTACGTTGAAGGCGAAGCAGAGAATTCTCGCTATGTCTTTAAAAATAATTACTTCAAAAGGATTAAATAACCTTTATATTTAAACTAAATTAAACCAGATGCACGCATTTCAGGCTCACAAAGCACTTGTGGCCACCTAAATAAACAGAAAATAAGAATGTAACAAATCACTAGTAAATTAAGATATCTAATGACTGGTTCCTTCGCTTAACTAACGCTAAATCGGCTACACACAGCAAAGGCGATCCTAGAAATATCAGTATAAACTAAAAGTTGTCTAAGTCTGGCTAGAGAGCTAAATTTCAAAAGCGCAGCAAAAACTCGGAACTAAATCCTCTACTACTCTTTTCGAGTTCCTGAAACTCAGCTTAAATATTGCTTCTAAAACACGTTTAGAATTTGCCTCTACGTCATAACAATTTTACATTCCGTCAGAAAACTGAAATCAAAGGGTAAGGAAAGGAAAACTAAAACCAATTGGTTAGAATAAAATAATGACCTTACAATATTGCGAACAAAAAAGGGAAAAAACTCAAAAGTTTGGCTTCAAGTTAAAAAATTGTTTCAAATACATGCAGTGGTTGACAAAATTGTTTGTACGTTTATAAGAAAAGCAGACTATTTCAAATATTGCAAAGGTAAGATTTTTAATGTTAAAAGAAAATCCATAAGTCAAAGGATAGTTGCTAAATCATTAAAATGCTCAGTGTCAACTGTAAACAAAATTATCAATGCTGATTTGAATCTTAAAAAGTCGTTAGAATATAACGAGGCTCGCCTTTCTCGACGAGACATCGTTGAAAGCTAAGCGCGCTGCAGAATTCTCTATGAGAAACATTTATCCAGATAAAAATGAAAAGTTGTTTTCATACATGAATACTGGGTGTATTTTGATGACTACAACAAAAACAGAAGAGAAGAAAAAAATTAAAATCCGGTTAAAATATATAAAGAAAGTTTTTTAAAGGAATTTATGATTTTTGCTGGTTTTTCACATAACGACAAGTTAAAAACAAAGAGATATGAGTAAAATGTTGAGATCAACTCCACATGGTATCAAGAAAATTCTAATGTTAATTGTAAAGATAGTCTTTTGAATGTTTTAGTTGAATTTGGTGTTTTATTTTTATTTATTTTTTTATTTTACAATTTTTAATGAAGAAGTTTTGAGTTTCTATGAACTTTTGCCTTGCTGCGAATTGAGAACTGAATTGTTTGAATGAGAAATATATCTCTAATGAGATTACAGGAAATAAGTTAAATGAAGTGCATAAAGAAATGTGCATTATTTAATAGACCTTACGAGGCAAATCACATAAAATTTTTTCTTATACATTATTATTTTTATCGCCATTTTCGCACAATTTTTCTTTACGGCTGTGGGTTTCTGGAAAGTAAATTTGTAATGTACCTTGGAAAGAAACACTGGCAATCTTAGCAAGCTTCATGTTCTTAACCTCATAATTTTAAACTCTTAAATGTTCAAAATACCTTTGGAACAACCTGTTGAATCCTTTTATTAATGCTACTCTGATTTATGTCCAAGCAAGGACAAGTTTATAAAATAATATCCTTTGACCAAATTTTGATGCGTTAATAACAAAGTTTTTTTATCAATATAAACAAAAAATATATCGGATCTTATTTTATGCTTTTAATCCTAATTTTCCCAAATATTTGTACATTACAAAATCTTGCATAATATGACATATATTATAAAGCAATGACATTGTTGTTCCTAAGTAGAAAATGCTAATTTTGATGTTATTTAAGGATTAGGACTCTTCTGAGTATCGTATCGAATACGATATTCTTACATATGGATTTCAATACACGGTATGTAAATTGAGATGACTTAAATTACGTCTTAACTCCCTAAATTTTAAAATACTATCTTATTTTACTTCTTTTGGCTATATATTTATGATACACCAAGCATAAATAAATGCAGAAAACCATTGTTCGAAAAATGTCCACAAAAATTGAAAGTTTTCTTCTATATTTCTTCTCTTTCTTTGTAGAATGGGAAGGAAAAAGTGGAAGAATAACTTTTGGACAGCGTAGAAAATATTCCGATCAGATACTATCTCTAGTCTACATCTAGCTGTCTTTATATGGAAGAAAAGGCCTTGTACTCGACTCTGAGAGAAAATATTTGTGGTAGAATATTATGACATGAGGTTTTAGAAAAGACATCGTATGGAAAAGAAACGACTTCTTTGAAAACAGAACATAAGGTTTATGAAAGTTTTTGCCAATTCCAAACCTCTGAAAACTTATGTTGGAGAAGTATTACTTAGTTTAATCTTTTTGTTTCGTGCAAAGGTATTTACCTAGGTTCCCATATATAAATTAACTTATGATATAATCAGAAAAATTTAAAAGAGTAGAGTTTAGGTTTTGCAAGGAAAAGAATTTGATTTCAAATTACAGTTTAACATTATAAAGTAAGAAAAGCTTACTATTAAAATATTTATTTTCAAAAGAACCATGTTTCGTAATTGCATCTGCATGATGATTAATTCATGGAATAAATCTAAACAAATTGTCAAATAAAAAGCCAATTATGTTAATTAAAATAATGCATGGTCACAAAATTATTTTATAATGCAAAGAATGCACTGAAGCAAAATTAAAATTAAAGAAAAAAGGTTCTAATCTATATAATAAATCATACGTAATTTTCGCCGATGGAGCTCAAAGCAAAGAACTTATAATAAATGTTTAAAGAAGAATTTTCGAAATTAAAAACCAGATAAACAATTGATCAAATTAGAAACAAAAAGCTAAATAAATGTTCTCTTTAATCTGTTAATAAAATTGCTACGAATTTAAAGCCATTAAATTAAAAAAATCAAGATTCTAAACATATGTTTCTAAAGTAAAACATATGTTTCAGTATACACTATGTAGCCAAAAGTATTCTGACACCCAGTGGTATGAACTCGGAGAGTACTGAGGTACTTATTAATATGACGGTGGTCCTCCTTTTGCATCAATGACAATCTGCGCACGTATGGAAAGACTTTCCACCGGTTTTTGATATGTGGCCATGGAAATTGACTTGCAGGCATCCATCGCAACTGAAGTGAGTAATTGAGGTTGACTGACTACGTAAGCTACGTTCTAATTCATTCCAAAGATGTTCTACAGGATTTAGATCCGGGCTTTGAGAAGGCAGTTTTTGAACACCTATTTCGTCAAACCAGGGCTGAGCTGGTCTCGATGTGTAAATGGAGCACTATCCTGCTGGTTGAAAAGTGGGTCTTCCCCGAAACGTTGCTATAGAGTTGGGAGAACTGCATTAGCCAGAATGTCCACATACATCTCAGGGTTCATGTTTACAGCCACAGGAACTAGAAGACCCAGTCAAACCATGAAAAACACCCCCACACCGTGATGCTGCCACCACCAAACTTTACAGTCTTCAGAATTAAGAAGCATTCGCAGGGCATCCGCCAACCCATACCCGTCCATCGGACTCCTGATTGTAAAGGGAGATAATCACAGCAAAGAACAATTTTCGACCTATCTACATTCCAATGACAGTCAACTTTGCATCACTACAACTGACGTTTCGCAATCTGAGGTGTGATGTTCGGCTTGTGAGAGTCTGCACGACTATAGAATAGAGGGTTTTTTTAACTCTTGAAGAACAGTCCTGCTGGTCGCACTAACGTCTGATAAACTTTGGAACTTCAGAGTGATTTTAACCAACGAGGACTTAGATTTTGTTTCGCTACACTTTCCAGAGTTCTATGGCTGCGTTCACAATTGTTTTCGGTATGCGACTTAGTTTTTCTGCAGTTTCACCGCCTCGACGTTTCCACTTTAAAATTACATCTCTCACAGGGTATTTTGGCTTCCGCAGAACGTTCAAAATTTCACAAAGAGATTTCCCATAAAAATGTTATCCCACTATACTGTCATGATCAAATACGCTAAGATCCTTTGACTTACTGTCTCAAAAGTGCACAAATACGATCTGACAAACCCCTACAAACACTTTTATAGCTTTAGGTTATGCATCAAATTACGTCACCTACTAGATCCATTTTTTAAGGGAATGTACAGATACCTTTCGTCGGATACCGTAGTAAGGTATAGTGTAATGGAATGTTTTAACAAGCATAAAATTAAGAACACCATTTAATTTAATAAATTGTTATGAGTATGCTTTCGAGAGATTCATGACTAAGAAAACTGGTACGAGAACTCAGAATTCATCTGCAGAGTATTGCCCATATTAAATGAAATAAGAAAAATTAATAGTTTTCAAAAGATGTAATTCTACTGAACAAAAGCAATTAAATTTTTAAAGTCAAAAGCTACGGCAACCAAATTAAAGGAACCTTTGTTGAGAAGGAAAAACTTAAGCCTAAAATGAGAAATATTTCCAAAGGCCTAAATTCAGGAAAACGAATGAATTTAATAATAAACTGAATTAAATAATTAAGAAATTGAAAGAAAAATGAAAATTGCAAACCTCCGTATAGATGTTCCTTGAGTTTATTGTACTACTGGAAACAAAGAAAATGAGTTACTGGAAAAAAAAAGAAGATGATGTTAGATGTGAACTGCGTTGGATTGTAGAATGGTAGTTGGGCAAAATGAAAACAATAATTCGATATCTGAATTGAGTTGAAAAGAAGTTGCTTGCAAAAATGAGAAAAAAAATGATGGAAAGTATAAACGCAGCGATAAAATTAGTAAATGTTCATGCTAAAGTGAAATGCTGTCCAAAAAATCTTAAAAATTAAGAATCAGCTAAATAGAAAATTTAAATAGAAAACATAATAAAAGCATTTTACTGCATGGACAAGTGGAATTAGTTAAGAATTTAAAAACAAAAATTTTAAGCTAAATATAGTTTATATGTAAAGGGGAGTAGGATATGTTTTGAAAATGAAAGAGGGGAGAAACCTATTTGATATATGAAAGACAGTGTCACTTATTGGTAACGAGATAGAAAGACTATTTTATATATACGAGAAAGTGTCTTTTATTGGTAACAGAGGTAGAAGGACTATTTACCTGTTTACGTGGATATTTACAATTATTATGCATCCAGTAAATATCTCAAAATTTGGCTTAATTAAATGTTCTTTGAGTACGAGGGGCTGTTTTTGGTTTCTCCAACACACTGTAAATTTCATGTTTTGCAGGTGATATGAGAAATGCAATTAAGTATTTTATAAATGATTTGATTAGTGGTGGCATTATGATTGTGATTGGTGCTATTCTTTATGCCGGTCAAATAACTGGATTTATGACATTCCGCTACATTAAACGTTTTAACTGAATAATGCGATAAAAAAGGGCACTAGCCTAATTTAAAGAAAAATAGGTAGAGACAAAAGAATTTTCAACTAATACAAGCAGTTATGGCAATTGTTTCGACACTTCAATTACTTTTTCCATTTCCCTTTCAAGAATCCAATTTGTCAAATATTTTCTTACTTTAACAATAAAATATATTAATATCAAATAATAACATTTTCTCACTCCCGATTACTTAGTAGCATTTTATAATTTCTTGTATAGTTTTATCATAAGATAGGGTAATCCTTTATTAAAAAAATTAAATGCTAATAATTTCTCATATGTATAAGAAATTATTATCATTTATCAAAAACTTAAACTAATGATTTAGAAGAAATAGATTAAACCACTCCAGAAAGATGTTAAAATTGTATACAGAAACCCATTATATTTTAAAATTCTGAATCAAATTTAAAGACAATCGCTTACTACTTTTTGAATTTTTTTTATAATTTATTTAAGTGGATATACCAGTGATATTAAAAATTATAACACATTATATATTATTCAGGTTTGTTGTTCCAAACCGACTTCTCAAGCGGTAATCATCTGAAACATTAAAACTTGAGTATTCCAAGAGAATTGTATCACGTTTCATATCTCATGACCTTTTGAACATCTAAAGATAAAAATAAAATGCACAAAAAATGAGATGGAAATTGAGAAAGGAAAATAAAAGATATATACATTAACTATATCCTATACTTGAAAAATTATCCGGTTATCACGACGTGATAGATCGAGATAGATCGATAAATAAATTTCTAGTACAGAATTTTAAAATTAAATTACCATAAAAGTATAAAATATGGAAAGTAGTAGGAACACTGCAATTTACATTGAGCACAGAGCGATCAGGTTTATTGTAGAATTTAGACATACTAAATATTTGGCTGTAACAAATTCGCCAATTATAATGTCGTAAAAAGCATTTTTGTAGAAGATTATTAAACTCCTTTAAATTCACTTCAACGTATTAACAGTGAAAATTAACGCTAAGCGTTCTTGTACTTATGAAAAAATAAAGAAAATTAAGGAAACTTATAAAAATTCTATATGCATATACAGTCATATACCGGGTGCTTCACCAAATCGGTTACAAACGTTCAAAAGAGCTTACACCTAGACGATGAAAAATCACATAGAAATGCTTGGCCGGAAACGTTTTTCTGGCGCAGTAGTGACGATTCAAAACACAAAAAATACAGACACGAACAGTGTGACAAAACATGTTTTATTACATTTAGTACGACAGAAACCAACAAATAAGGAAAAAAAAAGACCTCGATCGTCATTAAAGTAGGTGTTCGAAATTACGATCCCGAAACCTGATGCAGGCCTCACATCTCCTCCGCATGGAAAATCTGCATCATGCATGGAAGATCGCCTAGAAGATGCATGACGCCAGTGTCGCGTAGTGCCTTTTAGGAAGGACAACATAGAACAAAGTTAACAATTTGCCTCAAAACTAATTAAAAGATAGCATTGCGTTGTGAATTTGGTAGCAACAACCCTACGAACCTTGACGCTAGTAAATTTAAGATAGATCATGTATTTGAAAATATGTAACTTTAACATAACAAAAAAAACACAATAATCAATATTAAATTTTAAGAATTTATTATTCTGTCAGATCCAATTATGAGTGAATCAATATCAATTAAATATATAAAAAATCATTCATCTCCCGGGAGAATGAAAATAATCTAACATTTAGCAGCGAAACAGGCTGTTTTAACAAATCATTGATTTTAAAAAAATAGAAAATAAAAAAATAATAAAAATAATAAAAGAAACAACTTCAAATTTCTATAACAACTAATTAATCAAAAACATAACTATTTCATTTCAGTAACAATTTAAAAATTCATAAACAAACTATTTCATTCCATAACAAGTTAAATTTTAAGTACACTCATTGCACAGAAAAATAAATTCTACTATTTAGATTAATCAATAAATTTTTTCATCCTAATTTTTCATTAAACTGAGTTGCAACTGAGACCACTCCTTCTTAGGTAAGTTAGAAGGATAAAAAAAAAACTTGAAAAAATCTATTACAACTTCCAATTACTTCAACCTCAGCAAAGAAAGTATTCTCGATGCTGAACAAAAGAAAAACATTAAATTCCTCAACATTCAATTCTTTAAAAAAATCATTCTAAAATTTACATTTTTAAAATAAGGAGAAAAACATCAAATTGGAAAAAAATCTAAAAAATTAAATCAAACTAGTTCGTGTAAAGTTACAATTAAGAAAACCTATTTTTTCATTAAGATTAACCCATTAAGAGAAAGGAAACGACAACAGGGAAGTCTTATCTGAAAGAAGCTGACACAGCACGCTGTCCTCCAGCAAGGGTCTTCTCAATTGAGGGTCCAGGAAATCTCACTCAGAAAATCAGATGTACGAACTATTGATGGAACATGGAGGAGTCAGCTCCCGGCAGACTGGAAGGGATAACCATCGCATAAGCCTTTACTGGTACCTTGGTTTAAGTAGAAGACTCGAGCAGAAGTTTGGTCATCCGAACCCGAGACGTGGACACAGCAGCCATCAATCCGACTTCCAGGAACTCAGTAAACATAGAGTAGATGAAGAAATAACCAAAGGTAGGAGGGTATTTTCCATATTATTTAGAGTTCAACATTTTTTTTCTTTCAATAGCCGAAACTAATTGCAGGATAATTTAGAAGTATTAGGAGGGCCAAAATGCCGTTTAAAGAAGATAACGTTACTACGAGAAACTAATAATGGAGGAAGACCCAAGGCCAGCAAATAAAATCAGCTTAGCTGGTAATCATATCAACATATTGAGGGAGCAATAAGCCTCGTTTCAGAATCATCGAACCCTTCAAGAAACTCGGTAAAACATGCGAAAAGAGAGCGAGCGACACGTGAAACGCCTTTTTGTTAAGAAAGAATGCCAGAAACCGCCAAAACTGCGCTAAAACGGTGAAAAACCCTGTTCGTCAAACCCCGCCTTACTTCCTTGTAAAGCTTTACACTTTTCTAACAGTCAGTTCAACCATTAAATCTACAATCGCCAAAAGAATCGCCGAACTAACATCTGGGGACAGTGGAATATGGGAAACCTAAACACAACGCCGGAAATGCTCTTATCAGTGGGAACAAAGCGACTAAGAAGTCGAACTCCGAAAAAATTCCACGAAAGTAGGAAAATTAATTAAAGAAATTGCCATAACTCAAAATCTAATTTAGCTATTCATTCGATAGTAGTCTCAAATTGAAGATAAAAGTTTTCTGCTTCTAGTAGTATAAATCATAAATATGTGAACACAAGTTAAGTATTTTTTAAATTCAAATATTACGTGGAAAATACTCAAATTTCCATTGTTTGCTGTTTACAAGTTTCGCGAATAACGAAAGCTAAGAATGTAGAAACTTGAGTATGAAAAACTTCAATTAAGACGAAACAAAACTACACAGAAATTAAGTAAAACAAACGTTGTGTAGCATAAATTTGGAATAAGAGAGATTAAATTTTGACTACTCAATAATTACTTAATTAACTTACTTTCGCTACACAACACCCGAGTAGTGCCAGAGAACATTATACAACTTATATTAAGGTGCGTTACATCGAAAAGTGGTGTTTATTTGTTATACATATTATACCTTATACATGCTTATTAATTACACATGCAGTGTACATGCTTATTAATTATACATATAGTGTACATGCTTATTAATTATATATATGACCATATATCTTTTTAAATGACTTTAAAAGGTATTTTCCCTCTCCTTTCCGCATGCCTCCGTGGTGTAATGGTAGCAAACTCAGCTCGTTTTCGAGAGGTATAGGCACTAGTCTCAACGAGGGCATTGCACATTTTTTACATTTGCTTCAAAATAACCTAATGACTGTACAATGTATTTAATCAACACAATTTTATCGTTAAAAATAAATAAATGATCTTGCGCATCAACAGTTGACAACTATGCATTCTTGTGCTTTTGATCTTTATTTGTAGCCAAAGGGATTTTATTTCTAACTGAAAACAATAACTTATCTTGGAAGTTTAAAATAAAACCAAAAACATAGTGCCCCTCAAATTAGCGTAGTTAAAAAAAACTCTTTCGCGGATGATTAGACATAAGCCCCTTTTCTTCAGGAGAGAAACGTCTTATTTTCTTCTGTAAGAAGATAGATGTATGGCTGACCACTCCCTTGCACCCTCCCAAGGAAAAAATAACTATTGATTTAAAATCTTCACAGAAAAAAATTGTTCATGAAATACTATAGTGACTTTACTCGAATGTTTCGTTAAATCATTTCTAATAACTAGAACAAAATGTCGTTTATTAGTGCTTTATTTAAAATAAGATCAACAGTGCTTCTAAAAATGTGTGGTATGGCCTTCTGGGAAGGCGAATGTATTATCCAGGGAGGTTTAGTATAAGGGGCCAGAAAGATGCTTTAAGCTTTAACAAGATAAGAACAACACTTTTATAAAAATAATTTTATAAAATATTAAAAGATTTGACATGATTTATTAAAGTACCAAAAATAAACTGTACAGAAATAAATTGTACAGAAACTGACCTTTCTTCCAACTTATATACTGCTTTGGTTTCGTTATAGGTCCAATGGTAGGTTGATTTTTCTTTTATCGAAATTTCTTTTATCGAAAGAAACACTTAAGAGATCTGGAACCTTCCACAAAAGTAGTGGTATAACTCTTCACAATATCACAGAGTGCAATCAATAGTTACACTTCAAAATACTATGAACGTTAAACACAACGCAATGCAAAGCGCATCTAAAGAGAAAGGTGCCCGCATAAATCTCAGTTCTCCATGCTCACGCTGAGCGAACAGCTAACAACAACAACTAACTGAAAATTACTGGCAGGCAATGTGGGGGTTGAATTATTGTTACAGCTAATGTAGTGATCAATTATTCAGTTACAATATCTATCATGGTAATACAGGGACCGGACCAAATGTCGACAAATGATCGTCCAGTTTGGCGACTTTTGTTGATTTCTCGCCAAGTTCGGCGACAAGAAGTAGTCTAAAAACTACCGTTGCAACCTTTCCGATATTTCGCCAAATTACCGAGATGCCCATTTACTCAAAGTTATATAGACTTGCTCCTATATTCTTACTTTTCCGGCATAGGCTGTCTGTTAAGAATTTGTGCGTTACATTACACAGAAAAATACAAAAATTTCGCATACAAAATAATCTATATATGTACAAACTCCTAACACTATATCATTGCAAAAACAAAATTTAATGAAACAGTATTTAATTGCGGTACGTCAGCTTTCTTTGGAGGGGGGACGACGTCGACTGCTAATATTGGATGGTAGATTTGTAAATTTCCCTTACAAAACTAATTCATTCAGTATTAAAAGCATTATCGTGTCTTATAATATTTATAATTTTTGACGGAGGAGATACGAAAAATGAGTAGTACGCTGAATTTGAATCGAATACCAGGCATCACAAGTAGATTAAAGGAATGTTTTTGAATTTCCCAATCAAGTAATGCACTATGTTATTATTATTTAATTAGATCATATATACAGTGCCCTCTGCTTATTAAACCAATCATTAATAAATTCATCCGCTTATTCCTTTCACATTCCCAGAAACCAAAATACTAATCAATAGAAAAACCACCGCTTATGAAACTCATCTCCGCTGCTAATAAAACTTAAACTGGCGTAAGTCTGACTATTCAACTGTCGAAATTAACTGGTTGTAGTAACTGTAACTAACACAATTTGTTTGTAGATGATTCATTTATTTTTCAGCTATGCAGTGCTTCAATAAAATAGATTGAGCAGAAATTTCGGCGGATATAGTTAGAACCATGACCATTCTCTGAGGTCTCCCGTGATCGTGGCTCATTTCTGTCAGACACTGTTTGCAAATCTCTTTGTCCGGACTAGAGCTGACAGCTACAAAATACCTTTAACATAAAGATTAATAAAAGCAGTTCCTATAGAGGCATTTGAAACAAGGTCTTTAATTATAAATGAGTAAGCGTTTCTCAGGATTACAAACACCAGCTGATAGGGAATGGACACATTAAGTTTGCAAGGTGTTATCAGAAAAAATCATGAAATGCTTCTTTGTGTTATCGTACATTATCAGTCTTGGATCGGAAAAGGGGTGTGGTCGTTTTAGGGTGAAGAAAAAAAGAAAAGAAAGCATTGATTACCTCTGTAATAACCCTGATAGGTCGACTTTACAGACAACGTTGCCATCTTCCTTCTGGTAAGAAACAGGAATTTTCGATTTGAACAAATCACCAAAAGAAACATTTTTTATTTGCTATATTCATCAGTTGTAACGTATCTGAAGCGCCTAAAAGATTTAAGCCTGAAAGAAAAGAATAAATTCCTGAAATATTCTGTTATGTTTGGCAAACGCAGCCAAAACGAAGCAGCTTTTAAAATGAGGATTTCTCAAACAGCATTGTGAAAGCTCTTAAACAAAGAAATAAGACTGATAAAGAACTATAAGAAATACAAATGTCACAAAGAAGCCTAAAAGGAATGGTAAATCGAGAGATGTTGAAATCGCTTTTATAGAATGGTTTCAAAATATGAGACGTGTTCTAATTTCTAGATCTCAGAAAAAGCTGTAGAATGCGCTAAAGTACTAGGAGAAAATTGTATTCCAAGTGATGGATGTCTTA
>KK116250.1:30106-43863 GCA_000611955.2 Stegodyphus mimosarum | reverse complement strand
AGAGTGAATGACTTGTTTATCGGAAACTACATTGAGCGAAGTAAAAACCTGATTATTTGGCCAAAAAATGGGTAAACGCCGTTTTACCGGAGTCTCAAAGAATACAAGTCACACAAAGTTTATGACTCGAATGAAACTGTCTGGTTTGTTTCATAGATGATGGTCTGTTATACAGAGGATTACTGGAGTCCACATTAATGTTTAAATTTGAAACGGCAGCTGGGTTTAAGAAATTAAAAGAACAAGTTACTGCATTATTAACGTGTAATATGATTGCGACAATTAAAAAGACGTCAGTGGTTATTGGAGAAAGTAAGAAACCTTGATGTTTAAAAGGAGTTAAGAATTCATATTTAACTTAGTATAGCAAAAGTTCATGTGCGACAAACAGTATTTTTACGGATTTCCTTTTGAAATGGTGCAGAGAACTGAAAAACAAAAAAAAATAGTTTTACTGTTAGATGACTGTGCTGCACATCCCTTTGATATCGTTCTGAAAAGCATTAAATTAGTGTTTCTTCCTGAAAATAGAACTCACTCATTCAGCCTTTAGACTAAGGTATTATAAAAGATTTAAAGGTTGTTGGAAGCCAAAAATCTTCCAAAGATGGTGATTTGGGATTTTGCATTTTCAAATTCTCTACAGTTTTAGCTTTCCAAAAATAACATACTATTATCTCTATGAAAATTAGAATTGTAAAAAATCTAGTTTTAATTTATCATCGAACGCTTTGATCAATGAGGAGTTTTACATGAAAATGTAATGACTTATTTATTGATATTATGTTTCCTAATATTTACATAAATGAGCTTTTTTGATAAATTAATAAAAAAAAATTTCACAAATTTTTTGTGAGAAAAGCGCTAAATTTTACTATGCCTTATTACAATATTCTATAAAATTCCGAATCTCTAAAACTCAAAATGTAACAAAAGCTCATTTCAATATAATCAGACAGGTACATTTTACTAAACAAAATTAACTTACAAAATTTCAAAAGTGTATCTACAGCAGATTTTAAGAAACGTTCCATCGAAAATGGCCAATTTAACATTGTCGGTATGGATGGATCCGGCTCCCCTTAAAATGTTGTTTAAAAACAATAAACAAAACTGACTCTTGTGAAATACAAATACTTCGAAGGAGATAACTAAATTGATGTCTTTTCCTAGATACTATTCATATTATAATTAACTCATGGAAAGCAGTCTCCCAAAACACATCAGAAAATGTGGTTTTGTTTAGAAGAACAATTGCAAACAATTTATAATATTTTAGTGTAAGTGAAGGAAACTACAAAGATTCATTTTTAGAATACGTCGCAATTGATGATAATATTGAGACAGCACTGATAACACTAATTACGATATTACAGAAAATATTAAAAGAGCTGCAAAAGCTGAAACAGACAGTGAAAGTGATACGAATGAAAGTGACTGCGTACGAACTTGAAAATACAATTGAAAGACTGTTGATGCACAGAGCGAAACAAATACGGATAGAGCAGCTCCTTGTAAAAATTAAAAATTTCATCAAGCATGAAATTTTGGAATATTTTTATAAGAAATAAATAAATAAAAAAAATCTGAAAGGCTTCAGATTTTAAATTACGTCTAAAGGTGCATTTTTTTAACGTTTTGTGTGTTAACTTTATTTGTTAAATAGCATGTTCTACGTACTCAGACCATAAAATTTAGTTGAACAGCAATATCACAAAATAATTTTAAAATGAGCATATCTTTAGAACTTCCGATACAGAGTCTCGCGCGCTGGAGATAAAAATGTTCTTTTTTTTATAAAGTGTTGCCATTGCTAGCTTTGAAATTGCTTAGATTTTTAATCAAAAATTCGTTGAAGTGTTACAAAATATGAAACATATAATAAAACAAATTCCAAATTTAAATTAGGGCTTCCACAGGTCCGTATTCTATGGAAGATCACGTTATTCAAATTTTGATGTCTCTAGATACCGTTGTTTTATCAGAATACGAGAAACATACATACGTTCATGCAGATTCTTTATTATTTAATTTCTTTAAATATAATACAGGGTGATAATATTTGGTGGCCACAATTTGAAAAGTGATTCACCGTTTATTGTTTTCAACACAAAATGCCAAAACGAAAGTAATAGTTCTTCAGGGCAAATTGCCCCTTCGGACTAAAAATAAATTTCCAGTTTTCTTGAATACTTTAAGTTTAGTATTAATTTTTACTTAATAATTTAGGCATTAGTTATTTGATTGATTATTAGTTACTATCTTACTGAATAATTTCAAAGTTAATATCGTAATTTGCAATACTGAAATCGCCGTTTATCAAACACAGACGCCTAATAAACTCAAATGTACTTGGAACGGAAATGATTTTAATGAGCAGTGGCTACTGTATGTGTATGTGCGTCCGTATGAAGATAAAAGTAAGTAAAACAAAATATTAAGTTTGTAGGGTTTCTTAATTTCGAAGTGAAACAGCAATTATTTTAATTTGTAGGGTTCCCTATAATTCACAAATCAGTCATTTTAATTTTGGTATCTTTTTCAAATTCTCTTATTTTCCGCACGTATTTCCTCACCAGCATGCAAATTGAGTAGGTGAACAAGAGTATTTAAATGGGTAAAACCAGACGATACGTAGCGGTACAGGTCAGTTCGACGTCAACGTTTCTAAGCAAACGGTTCGACGCCAGCGTTTCCCCGCATAGTCAATTCGACACGCGGGGTCAGTTAAGACGCCATACTTTTTTTGCTTTTGTTTGACGCCATACTTTTCATACTTTTATTTATTTTTAGAATAAGTTTGCATCATGATTCAAATAAATGTGATATGCCTGATGTAATATATATTATAACAGATTTTTTTGAGAAAGACACAGATTTCATTTTCCCTGCTAAAACATACTCCAGAATTGGAAATGTGCTTGACGATATTGCATGCCTAACTTGTAAGTAAACATTTGTCATCTTAAGTGTATAATCCCTCACTCTGAGTATGAAGCTATTCTTAACTGACCGTCCCCATGGACCGACTCATATGTGTCAGAGTACTGATACCTGTATGTGTCAGATTAGGGGGAGGGGGTTTAAGAAATGGCTTCAGATTTGTTGTTACCTATTGCCGATTATCAACGCATGCGCATTTCTTATCTTCTCTAAAGAGCCCCGTCATCTATTTGGAAGTCAGTCAAATAGATTATCCGTTTTTTAATTCAATGTTAGCACTTGCAGCCGTAGAAGTATCTGGAAGAGGAAAATATATGACTAAGAGAGGTAAAGAAAAGTATGTGCACGATGGATAGTTATACTGTTTCGATAAATATATAGAAAACAGAGCAAAAGACTTGTTGCCCTGTGAAGTTAATTTTTTCAAAAACAGTAAATGTAAAAGAAGAATCTGATGCAGTTACGGGTGAATTTTTAAAACTTGTTCGCAATAATACTCATGAAGGAAGTGCAGCACGCGTGGAAGTTGTCCGCACATTAACATAAATAAAGCGAAGGGCTGTTGAAACACAAGAAACTCCCGCAGTAATTCGCATTGAATAATCGAAAGAGCTGTCTGTTGGGGCATTAACACAGTTTCCAAGTAGAGAAGCTGTTGGCGTCGAACTGACCTGTACCGAATCTTATAAATGTGCATGCAAACAATCGCTAATTCAATAAATAAAAATCAGTCATTTTACTTATTTATATTACTTCATATTTATTCTAAAAATAAATAAAAATACGAAAAAAATATGGCATCGAACTACCCCCGCGTCGAAACATACGGCGTCGAACCGTCAGCGTCGGAACGATCTGCTTCGATAGACAGAGCGTGATTTTGCTAGTGTAGCGCACGTATGTTATTTTGTCCTACAGCTATTAGTGGCTATGCATTCTGGCCATTTAGTCAGAATATCGCCGGTACAGGCTACTGATTCAGCCTGTTATGTAGTCTATCACTATGTCTTACCTTTTGAGTTTTATTATTAAATTACCTTTAAGTTCCCACCACAAGCAGTCGGTCCTCTTGTAAACACAAAGTCCGTGTCTTTCCGTTAAAAAATTGTGCTTAGAAATAAGGTCGTTTTACATCCTTTCCCTGTCGTATTCATATTCACGCCTGCGCGAGAATTCGACAGGTTGGTCACATTGCATGATAACGAAAACGGTTAGATCTTAAACCTTTAAATTGCAGTAGTCCCCTAACTCTCCCTTTTATTATTCTTTTTATTTCTCCTATCTGTCCTAAAATATTAGCAGCTTATAATAAATCATTCTAGGTGTGAAATTCTAAAATGAATTTTTCTCCTATGATTTTTATTAACGCTAATAACGCAATTAACTATAACGCTTAAACCTATAAAAATTTTGCTAACTCAAATCTAAAATTAAGCTATTAGAAAAAACGCAGCGAGCTGTAACATTACGAAAATTTCATTTAGAAACGGCGCAGCAGGGATTCTTTTCCCTCTCTTCTTTGGTTTGGGTGCTGTCAATCGTTACTCTTTCTTCAAATATTTCAAAAAGAGGAAAAACTGTTAAAAAATAGGGGGATACATTTGCACTAAGCTGTCTGTGACTATATTTAAAATATAATGTCTACGATCCACAATAAAAGAAGTACTCAAACTCCCATGATTGCAGCTAATTCTTCATGCATTGGCTGTTTCTGTTATCATCTAAGTCGTCTTCAACATACAAACCAGGTGACAGCAACCTTTTTTTTGGCTGTGTGTTAAAGTAAGCCAAAATGTGTGTATTAAGAACACGCTTCGAGTTAGTTGTATTTCCAATTTAAAGCAGTCTTTGTCGGTGAATAATAAGATAAATTTTATTGGGAAAATAATTGTAATAGGCTTTAAATTTTAAACACAAATTTTAAAATGAAGATTATATTAATATAAAAATAAATGTAACTGAATGAATATTATTTTTCTCTTAGATATGTGGCCCCTGATCCTGAAATTGTGATATCGGTTTGATAAAATCTGAATTATAGTTAGTCTTCTTCAGGCGAATTCAAGCATCTGAATATTAGGTAGTTAACTTGTTTCTGTCCTTCTTTAAATTGAATTTCGTATGTGAAAATATTTGCTCGATGTCCCGTTCTACTGGGCCGATTGACGAAATTCAAATTGCGTTTTTCATATCTCGAAATCGCGACTTTGGATATGTAGTGGAATTATATAGCATTGTTCTAATATAGCTATTTTGACACAAAATGTGACTTTTTCTAAAATGAAATACTAATTGCTTCCATATTACGATTCTACGACTCAAGTTATGCCGTACTGCCAAGGTTTGTAAAATGTCCTCTCAAACTTTTAGCTCTTTAATGTTAATTGAGTTTGAACAGGAACAGCTATCCGGGGGTTTAGTAGTGGTCGTTCACGAGGAACCACACCCGCAGATGACCGGTATATTGCCTTACAGGCCAGAAGAAACAGGCGGCAGACAGCGGGAGAAATCCCTAGACACACGACACAGGCGACTGGACGACCGATATCGCGTTTTACCGTGGCCAGAAGACTGCACGGTGGTGGTCTGTTTGCACGACGCCCTGTACGGTGTGTACCTCTAACGCCTGCCCATCGGAGAAGGCGTTCTCTGTGGTGCCGGGAACACCGGAATTGGAGAGACAATGAATGGGGACGAGTACTCTTTACAGATGAGAGCAGATTTAGTCTGAGTTGCGATTCTAGACACATACACATCTGGACAGAGCGGGGAACACGCAATAACCCCTTCAACATCATCAAAAGGGACTGTTTTGGAGGTCGCGGAGTTCTCGTTCGAGCAGACATAATGCTTGGTAGCCGGACCGACCTTCATATCTCCCAAGGAGGTTCGTCACCTGGGACTGCTATTGTAACAAGGTTCTTCTTCCTTACATGCGTCTTTTCACAAGGGCTATGGGTCCTCAGTTCCTCTTCATGGACGACAACGCTCCACCTCATCGCACAGTTACTGTCGAAGAGCTGTTGGAGAGTGAAGATATTGAACACATGGATTGGTCGGCAAGGTCTCTGGATCTAAATCCCGTCAAGCATGTACGGAACTTACTAGGAAGACCCGTGGCAGCACGTAACTTATCGCCAATAACGATTCTGAAACTGCGATTGGTGCTACAAGAGGAACGAGCAACAGTGTCTCAACAGCTCATTAACAACCACATATCCAGCATGCACAAATGATGTGAAACCTGACTAAAAGTCAGGGGAGATCATATCCCCTATTAAAGACCGGATGTTTCTTGCTGGACACCCATCACAGTGATGTTTCGGCCTTCAGTCGCATTGCGCTCTATGTTACTTTTTCAATAAAGCTTCTTTTTATCCCTCTAATTTCTCTTTTAGTAAGTGTTGCTTACATTACTCATGTCCTTACGTATTGGGGATCTTACGGTATTAAATGTGTTGATTTGGAAAGCTTTTGTACAAAGCTATATAGAAAAAACCGTCTCCTCCCTAATTTTTGCACACCAGTGTATATATATATATATATATATATGTATGTATGTATACTCAATAAGATAAAAAGCGACTCACCAAGAAGAATTCCAGATAACAGTTAAAACAGGAACAATCCAGCACATGAAAAATAGTAAAAGAAAATTTGATCCGAAAAACGTAAATATTTATTAATTATAAATAAAGAAATAAATAAAATAAGGAGTTAGTTTTTAAAATCAATACCAATAAAGCAACAAAAGTTTTGAAAGGAAAAATTATTAAAGCAAAAAAATTCGAGAAAAGATTTACTCGACCTATTAGGGAGCTAAGCTTAAAATGTGCTAACAAATCTAACAAATGAATTTAGATAAACTGCAAATTTGATTGATTACTATTATTGAATATATCTTTGATAAATAGAAAAATCCTAGACTGTAACCAATTTACAATCAATAATATTTAAAAAAATTTGTTTATATTCAATAATATGAAAGCTTCCAATAACATGATTATTTATCTGAGTAATATTCAATGTATTCAATTGAATAATATGAAACCGAATGTTTTTCCTCTTTGAAGAAGATGGATATATATCCGTCTTTTTTTAAATTGATTTTTTATTTTTTATTTTTATTTTTATACCAAATTTAAATTTTGCACTGATTCTGTGTCTCTTCCATTCATATTTTATGAATATATATGAAATAAATCGAATAACGTAAATTTGGTTTATTTTTTATGTTTTACGCTAAATACTTACATTGATATGAATATAAGTCAGTAAAAGCTCCTCATAAGATTAGGCAAAATATTATCACCTAGTGATTCATACTGGGGGTAAAAGAAATAAGGCTGTAATAACTGACAGAAAAAAAGGTCGGTAAATCTGAACCTTTAGCGCTTTCCGAAAGACGAATATTTTTCTTACAGCGAAGAATTTATACAGCGATAGATGCTGTTAATTAAACAAGCATAAATGTGAGGGAATAGCATGCTCCTAAATAGATGAAATCCTGTTATTTCCGTCTTGAAAAGTCTGATGTGGACACCACATGATTTTCTTGTATGGCCTATTAAATTATACACATTTTTGCTGCATTTCATTTAAACGTATTTCCTAGAATTTCATTAGAGATACATTTCTTATTCAAATAATTCAGTTGTCACTTCGCATGAAAGCAAAAAATATATAAAAATTCAAAACACCTTCATTAAAATTGTAAAATACAGAAAAGCGTTAAACGTCAAATACAGTTCAAACAGTTTAAAAAAAATTACAATTAAAATTTGAAATTCCACGCAAAGATAGCCACGGCCAGTGGGTAAAAAGGTAGATTTTTCGGTGTAGAAAACTGAAAGTTTACTTTTGGTCCCGCTCGGCAAAAACACACTGAAAGTGCAGAAACTGACTTGAATTGACAGTTCTGCTGAATTTCAAATGTAAACAAATGGCTGCTCGTTTGGCTTAACTCATCACTTAAACTTTTAAATTGCCGATAATTCTATAACTATTGCATGCAGATTAACTAAAGGCATAAAACCCTTAAATAGAACATAAAACCACATAATTCAATCACTTTTAAAGCAAAAAATGCACAATTTACCAACATATAAGAATAAATTAATAAACTCACTGAACCACGTAACAGAGTGGAAAATATACAAATATACGATTGGTACATCTCTCTGCAACGAAAAAGAAGGAGCACAACTACATGTTACAGCAATCTCATATGCAAAATTTCAACGTTCTAGGGCCACTCATTCTTGAGTTATGCGAGACACATTCATACGTACGTATGTACAGAATCGAAGGAAAAAAATCTCTTCTGAATCCATTTAAAATTCATTTTGCAATGCTTTACTCTGTCCGTAGGTAAAGACGTCACACAAAAACATCATTTAAATGGTTTCGAGAGAGGTCAAAATGGATAGTTTCGTTGAAATATGACACCCCAAATTTTTCGCGATTACAATACTTTCTTTATTTCGTACAACGAAGGGAAAAAAATAAATGTTATCAGTAGTGTATCACCAAAAATAATTGTTTCTACTCGCTAATTATTTCGAATACATCTTTTTTCCATGGCATCATGAGTGTTATTTATACTTTTGCTTTAGTTTCTGAGCATTTATAATTGATTGCATTTGCTTTTCTGTATAAATGTATTGGAAAGTAGCTACTATAGCTAATTTACAAAACATGCCTGCAGTACCGAAGTGCAACAGAAATGCTTAAAAATCCCAGATAAAATTTAAAATACGCTAGAACGTTGGGTGTAAAAAATCGTACGTTATTGCATGACGCGTATTTGTGGTCAGCGCATACAAATAAGAATTTGAAGGTTTCGGTTTTTATTTACAATGCAGACACGCCTAATATTTTTCAGTTTTAATTAATTTAATTAATTCACTTGGAAGAATATGCAATTCTTTAGTTAACAACCACATGCGAGGAAATGATTTTAAAGACTCTTGTAATTTATTCCATAAAATTTTGAATAATAAACTGAAGCCAAAGAAAAAATACTTTATTGTTGTATATATTTATCAGAATTAAAACGTAATTTGAATTTGATAGATTAGAATTTAATGGATTATGAAAGAATCATCTTATTTGAGATTATAAGATTTGGAAGATTTTATATATTTTTATCAAACTGTCATAGTAGCGAACAGAAACACATAAACATACATACATTAAAAGCATCTTGTTGAAAAGGGATCATTTGCGTTTTAGAAGATTATCTAAACATCTTTTATTTTCAAATTTTCATACATCTCTCAGATATTTATTTCTTGTTTTGTACATCAGCCGTTGACTGATTAAATAATCGTATATAATAAAACTAAAGGCGAGATAATCCATTCATCCTGAAAATGAAAAATAAATATCCTACTGAAAAGGAATCCGATAACTTATGTACTTTGGTGTCTGCGACGTTTAGAAAATAAGCTTACCTGTCAAACAATTAAAGAAATTTATGAAATTAATTATGAAATTTAGTTAAAAATAAATTTTTCATGAAACACATGTCAATATTTGAAAGAAAATGTAAATTTAATAAAGTATGTGCAAATATTTGAGCGTATCAAAGACGTTATTTAACGAAAGGGTATTTGAGAAAGCTTTAAATCATTAAATGCGTCAAAATCTATGAGATTATGTACGGATTAAATCTTATATGAAATTAATCTTTAAGAGACAAAAATAAATGCCGAATCATTAGGCAGTGAAATATGGAACGAAGAAATTCTATTCATTTAGCTCCATTAATTATCACTGAAATGACTTTGGCACCTTATACCTGGATTTATGTATTTTTAATACGTTGCTTCCATTTGTTGACTATATTTCAAGGTGCACGTATATATACGTTCTAATAGACCTCATGAAAATATTCTAGATCGTATATACACGGCCTTGCTGGTCAGAGAGTTAAAGAAATATATTTGTGATATTGTTAATGATACCTGTAAATCTCTTGTGATCTTTTATTATTTTTGCTTTGGATTTCCTATTTTTATAGTCTTCACTTTTATAACGGGCTTCCTTGATTTCATAATTTCTTTCGTTTAGGGGATAACCTTGTTAACTAATCGAAGAAACAGAAAAGCACCTCCTTAACTAATCTTAAAAGTATTGTTAGAAAATGAGCTAGATACTGAAACTTAATAGTAATGCAGGCGCTTAAAGATTCATTTCAAAGGTGCTTTTTAAAAACTATTTACTTGAGTTTTGGTTAGCTATATTGAATCTCTTCAGGAGCTTATCTAGGGATGCAAAAAACTAACACGGGAAATTTCACTAAAAAGCTCGAAAAGTTAATAAATAATGCGTAAATTATTGACTGCTTTGACACCATTTTGAGAGATACTACTTGGTACCAAGTAAAAATGATTTAATAACAGGAATGTTCTTCTGAGAATACACAAATTTAACTTTATATGTTTAATATCCTTTTGAAAGTATCATATAATAAAAGTTATCGTGATATGAAAGCGAGTTGATTTAGTTCTTAACAAAATTTATTCATTAAACGATATTATTGAAATCCTCGCATAGTAATATGGGATGTCGTCTTTCACAGGCGCTACCCGCATTGGCAGCAGGAGCTACCCACCATTGGATGAAATCTCTTGGATTGAATGTGAAAAAAAAAAAGCGGACGAGTCTCCGCCATGATGAAAGAAGATACATAAGACTCTAAAAGATATGAACGATGTTATAAGATGAAAACAGTTTTTTTTCTAAATGTTTCTTTATTATGGCAGTTTTTCTGCAAATATTCATGTTCCTATCGTCTGTTTTCATAGTGCGTAAAAAATCGTGGATAGTTTCATCAAATGTTCAAGTTAAAATGTCAGTTGGACTATTGTTTACATTTCCCCCTCCCCGACATTAAATTCTTCAGTCATTTATGAAGTAAGTTTTCAAATGTTATTCCTTTTTATACGTATACACAATATCTTGTTTAATGTAGTCCATCAAATTAATTTTCATTTTAAATTTGAGGACGTTATATGTTTGAGATTTTAAGTCTTCAAACAAAGATAATTAAGTACTATCAATTTATCTGCTGTTAATATCCAAACCTAACTCTCTCTTTTCCAAATTTATCAAATAGTATGAGCTTATGGTTTCTTTTAATCTTACAAATAAAATTAAGTTGCCATTTATAAAAGACGAAAAACTGACCGAAAAAAAGGAAAATAAAGGATAAATACTTTGATTCACGTAGCATTTATAAAATTACTTGTTAGCTCTATGTAAGGAAAGCTCTTAGATTTTTAAAATTCAGGAAGAAGAAATACTTTAAATACGTGAAACGAAATGAAGTCAAACGATCTTCATTTACTTTCCGTTACAGGGGAATAATTTTCATCTTTTGGAGGCCAAAACTATAGCTCGTACTAATTTGCCGTTCAATTTGAATTCCACTTCTTCGAAACTCTTCATACGCCAGCTTCGGAAAATTTTACACGCAATTAATATGGTTGTAACACCTAACTTTCTTAGCAGAGATAAAATGTGACTATATCTACCCAAGTGTGACCCTTATGAATTGTCACACAGGCTCGAAGATGAGCACAACCAGGGAAGGACGTAAAACCCTTTAATGGAGCACAAAATATTTAATATACGGCACGGACTTACATGCTTACAAAAACACTAGTGCGAGACTACACAATTCAATTTAAGCTAACAGGTTCGCTTAGAAACCTAGGACGGCAGGATAATAATTCGGCGACAAGAATGCTTTGCCACTATCAAGGCTAATAGCTGGTAGAAACTAACAACGTGGGCTCACAATAGGGAAACCACGCTCTGTCTGACGTTTTCGCTCGAACAGTTTAAATACTTTCATTCACCGTAACTTATTTACATCCTGGCGAGGAAATGCGAGGGGAATAATATAATTCAAGAAAGGTTCATAAAATAAAATAGCTATTAATAAAAATAAATGGAACCCTGTATGGTTACTTAATTAACTTTCATTCCGTCCCTCTCGAAGGTAAAGAAAAGCCCGCTTCAAATCCCTCCTTCTTCACTTAACTTCATATTCCAATTTTACGTGAAACACTACTACTTCGCTGTGTTTATCGTAACACCAACGCTTGAACAATGTTTGTCTAGTTACAATAAAATTACAGCCAGCAAAAGTTTCATATATTTGGGCCAATGTTTATGTTGAACCTCGTTTTTGGTTTTTTAAATTTAACAAAATTATTTTTTCAATGTTCTGCTCAAACTAGAGAAAACATACTTCGCGATTAATGCTGCATTTTTTCATACTATCAGAATCAACATCTTTTTGTTTTGAATTCGAAAGCTTTTGATTGGCTGTCTACCGATTTTTTGTAACCAGATATTTAGTGAAGACACAAAAAACTTCTTTCCTAGGAGTAAGATTATCCCTGTCATCGTTGTTATTGTTGCGTTAGATTGCGAATGAAACCATTAATGTTTAAACGCCACAAACGCAATCTGCGGAAAAAGAAATATGTCAGATGAAACTACTGGAGCAATAAATTATGTCAATACTAGTGGTTAAAAATATTTTTGTTGCGATATAAATTGCAATATATCTGAAACTCTTGAATATAGGAGATTGTTCCTTTTTTAAATTTTAATAAATCATTAACCCTTTCTCTTTTAGTCACACCAGTGGACGATGCAAAATGCCAAAACGAAATTAATAGCCCTTCCGGGGAAATTGCCCCTTTGTTCTAATAAAACTAAATTAACATAAGTTTCTCCAAATGAAAATAACGAAAACGAAATGAAGAAAACGTTCATTTTTTTGATAATTTCACCCATTTTGTGTTAGTACTATGTCAAATGTATCCAGAAATTTCCACTGCGGCAGATTTCATAATACCATAACTTAGACTATAGGAAAGTCATAATCATTCAGAAATTAAAAATTTAAGTATAGATTATAACTCTTTTTCAGCGAGAAAACACAAATATTTGCTCTGATTTAATTCTGCAATATATTGTTGCGGGCATACGGGTTCGTAATAGATTGAATGCACAAGTCCGATAATAGTTAATCAAAATTTATTTTTATCAAAAGCAATATTTCAGAGCTGTGATTGTAAACAGAAATATTTGTACAAGTGTTCACAGAATCACACAGTATAATCAGTAGTTATATTATTAGGTATTTCTTCCGCCTTCTTAGCATGCCTTCGTGGTGCAATAATCAGCACACTCGGCGCGTATTCGAGAGGAAGTCCGTGGAATGAAAAATGAGCAATGCCCATTTTTCCTCTCTCCAGCTTCAAAATAACTTAATGTCTCTACAGCGGAGATAAAAAACTGAAAAACCGAACTAAAAAAGCTAACAAAAAACTAACTAAAAAAAGTGGTGGATGATGATTCTCCACCAGTGGGATTTTGCAGTTGGGTCCCCTAATCACCAGGCGCCCTTTAAAAGAGGGGTATATAAGCTATTTCTCCCGCCTTCTTAAGATGTCTTTGTAGTGTAATGGCCAGCACACTCGGCGCGTATTCGAGAGGTCCGTGGTTCGAGTCTCGGCGAGAGCATTGCTTATTTTTCATCACTCCTGCTTTCAAAAAATACCTAATGTCTCTACAATACTACAAACTACTAAAAACGTTAAACACAACGCAATTCAAAGCGCGTCTAAAGTGAAAGCATGGATATCTCATTTCACGTGGAACTAAATAACTCGCAACAGCAATAACTAAGCAACTGAACTCAGATGCTCTCTCTCCGGCCTTGTATAGTTTTCAGCGGAACACGAAGTAAAATTTTTAAATTAATTTTTTTTAATTATTAAAAATTTAAA
>KK116250.1:10026-30047 GCA_000611955.2 Stegodyphus mimosarum | reverse complement strand
TTCCCTTACATTTATTATCTTTGCTTTTCTGTTCTCTCTCTCTCTATGTATATATATATATATATATACATAGAGAGAGAGAGAGAACAGAATAGCTATATACAGAATATATATATATATATATATATATATATATATATATATATATATGTATGTATGTATGTGTGTGTGTTGTAAAGACATTAGGTTTTTATCAATGCAGGTATGTAACAAATATGCAGTGCTCTTACCAGGATTCGAACTCTGGATCTGCCATATATGCGTCGTGATTGCTTCAAATTTCACCATGAAGACATGCGAAAAGGAGGGAGAAAATACCAAATGTAATAAATTAGAAGAACTGGTGACGTCGTACGTAGATACATAAAGAAGAAAAAAGTTACAGAAATGTTCGAATTCAATTATTTTTCTTTCTTCTTATGGCTAATACACATTTGCTTGAATTCAAACCAAATAAAAAGAGACGCTATAACGCTTTATCCTTAATGAATTTTCACTTCAATACTGATGGATATGTGATAAATATGTTTTGAAGACAATAAGCGCTGCATGTTGCAACAGCGAAACAGAGAGTTAAAATTGACGCATTAAAAAAATGGGCGAAAAAGTCAAAATGTTTCTATTCTTAATAGAAATTGCATTCAGTGACTGTATAAAAACATTTACATTGCTGCATTATGTAAGATCTTACGATGTGGATTAATTTTGTATTGACGCAGGTCAGATTGATATATTATATTTACTAATTTTAGGACAGAAAAGGGAAAATACCCCAATTAAACTGAAGAACAAGAGAGGCTATATCCAATAAAAATTAGAAATTTGCTTTATATGTTTTCAACTTGCATATTCCTCTCTTCTTCTCAAAGAGAAAAACGCTTGGTGACAGAAAGGACTTTTCCAGAGGGAAAACATTAGAGCAGCGAGAAAAGAGAACTATAATAATGAACAGACACCTATCAATATTTCAATCTAGCGTTAAAAATGCTCTTGCTTTTTGAAAGTTCAAATGACAATCATAATTCTTAGGGAAAGGTTTTGATTTTGTCTTGTTTTTAAGTACACAAATTTTCTACCCAACAGTTCTCTTGTATAATTATAAAAAATTTCAAAATTCCACAACACACTCACTAATTTTCACATTAATAGTTTAGTCGTTAACGTAGTTAGCTAAATTGTTATTCAGAGCTAATCTGCCCACTATATAGCAGATGTTGCTATCCAAGCACTAAATAACATCAACGGCAAAGTAAGATCTACATAGTAAATCTTGACAGTTCGTCATCTAGGGTACAAATCAGTACCCACTAAAGAGCATCTATACAACAAAAATTATTACATATTTTACTACGCAGAATGCAAATCAAATATGAATAGCAGTTTATTTCCCTTTGAATTTCAAGTTATCAGTTTCTTTTTTTATATTATTCATGATTTGGTTCAGAAAACACAGCAAGTATAAGACTTGTTATAAGATATGTTAAGCTTTTGCTACTCTATTCCGGAAGAACTGTAGGAGCCGATCAACAACCATCCTTTTTTATTTATACCAATAAATTTAATTAATAATTTTTATCTTTTTAATGCACTTTCTCCCTTCAGCATTCAGAATATAAAGGCAGATACAGTTAATATTCTACTAAGTCTTGCTTATTTTTGTACTACTATCAATTTATTTTGCAAAAATGTCTTGGCATAATTTAAAATTATTGATGTGTGAGAAATTGTGGTTTAATAATTTATTCAATCACTAAATTTTAGTTATAACACATAATTATTTGAAGCAGGTTGTAATAAATTTTTTTTTGTTCATTTCATTTTTTGCTTACATACATTGCGCTGTTGTGATTAAACACATTTAGACACTGTGATGTGACAGAAATGTAAAGAGAGGTAGAGGGTATCATAATAAGCAGTTCTGTGATGTAATGTGAGTACGGGAATAGAAGCACTGAAGTGGCACAGTGGAACGTAAAAATATTATCCTGACGTAAATTACCAATCCCCGGACGGATTTCGAAGGGAGGTCATATATGCACTTTACCTATGTAGCTACTGACAAGGAAGAAACATCTAGTCAAAAGGGAGGCAGAGAACGATTTACGTGTACCTCCTTCCTCAGAGCAGTTCCTGCATTTCATCCGCTGCCCCATAGGTGAAATTCAACTCGTCAAGTTGTGTGTTCATGTAGCTATATTCACTCTTTTACTTCCCCCAAAACTCATGAAGAAAGTGAGTGTTTTGATAGAAATTAACTATGCATAAAGCTCATGTGCAGGTAATAAAATTATTAAAAATTCAAGGCCATAGGATCCATCAGTGACTAGCAATTACACATTGAATGTTCAGCTCCAAATGGAGTTTATTTTCATTTACACACATATACACGTTTCGAGAGCATTTGGGCTAGAGATATTTTAAAACACCACATCGTTAGAATTTCGGATAGACAGTCTCGTGCGCTGGAGATAAACATGTCCTTTTTCGTACACTGTTGCCACTTCTCCCTTTGAAATTACTGAGATTGTTAGTCGAAACTTCGTTAAAGTTCTACAAAATATGAGATAAACAATAAAACAATTCCAAATTCGGGCTTCCAGATGCTCATATTCGGGAGGAGAACAATGTTATTCAAAAATGGATGGCTCTAGGTACCGTTGTTTTGTTCACAATCGGAGAAACATACATACGTTCACACAAATTCTTCATTATTTAATTTCTTGAAATATAATACATGGCGATAATATTTGGCGGCACCAATTTGGAAAGTGATTCAACACAGAATGCTCTTTTGAGACTAATAGCCCTTATGGGCTAGAAAAAAAGGATTGAAAAATTTCAGATTGCTCAGAAGATGTTTACAGTCTTGCTGAGCTCACAAGAATGAGTGCAGAACATTAGTCTGCTCTTGCACTCACTCCTTGTAACCCATTTCTTAAAAATCGTCTTAGATTCGTTATTAAGTATTCTTTTCTTTGCACTTACGATACATAGAAATCAAGAGCAAAATCACGAATATTTTACAAGCTGCATAGCAGTATATGTTTAGAGGTCCCAAAGCAACGTCACGTGTTGGCATGCATTTTAAAATTCTTTTTTTTAGTTTTTTCTCAGTTTATCATATAAATATTATTTTTCATCGTAAGACAGCTAACAAAAATTGTTTTGTCTTTATTATTAACATACGCGTTAACTTTATTCACTAAATATCATGTTATTCGCACTTAACCAACATGAAACTCAGTGCAATAGCAAAATCACAAAAGGTCTTAAAAACAGCATATTTTAATATTCGCTGTACTATTTCTTTAAACATTAATTGCTTTCGAAGCCAGCCGCCTTTACAGTAGTTGTCATGTAAAAGAAAAAGTATGTGATGATTTTAATAAGTTCCAGCTAGTGTGATTTCATAAAAATATTCAGTATTTCTAATCAGAAATTTCACATTTTTAATACGTTTTTATTTCAATCAATCACATTAAAACGTAGGAAAAAATATTCTTAAGAACTGTGTGTATTGCTTTCAAATAGCTTAGTTTATTACTCTGTACAATTCCAGAACTAATTTAAATTTGAAGTATCTTACGTTTTTACCGAATGGCAAAACGCTAGCGCATGGAATATAAAAGTATTTTGTTTCCCCTTACGGTAACTCATTGATTTCATACAGCGGAGTTTTTTAATTAAAATTAAAAGATAACTATGTTACATTTTTCCAAATGGCAACAGTCTCAGGCGCTGGACAGAAAATGTTTCATTTCGAACAGTGCTACCTCTGGTTGCTATCAAGTCGTTGAATTTGTTAATCGAAAACTGAAATATACCTGTTTTATTTCTTATGAAATTATAGCAGTCTTGCTTTCACGATTTTGTTTTCAAAAGCTGCGCAAAGATTGTTTGAACCTTCTAAAATTTGCAACTATTTTTTATTTCGGAAACATAAGAGTATTATTTTTATTTTAATCATTTTTGGAGTCAGCGAAACAAATACATATTGCATCACTCAAGACGTAAAATTTATCAGTTAATAGTTAACTCACGTTATTTCGGTGTATCAGGTCATAGTAATTTTAGAAAAGCAATTGAAGTAAAGACATGATTTATATTGATAATGAGTTATTTTTCACATACGAGCAATGGAGTTAAACTGAGTTAGAAAAATTTTATTTGTATTCCTGGACCATAATTTAAGATGCGTTTGCAGTCCCGTATTACTCATATTCCTCAGCCGGTATTTGGCGAAACTGTGAACAACGGCGCCTCATCTGCCAGCGCCAAATAGCGCCAAATTCCGTGACTGGGCATCTCTGAAATTACTCCTAGACTCAGTAGCACTTTATAAGTTCTCCCGGCTGCGACGCCTTGGGCCGCTATGCTACAGTAACTACCTGAAGTTTAAGTATTATACTGTGTGTGTCTGTAATTTAGTCTTATTGTGTTTTAGATACGTGTCGAATGTTAGAGATACTTCGAATGCCTTTAGCAAATTTAGCTTAGTTCATACTCAATTTGATCTTCTCCTTGCTACCTGATGATCATAGCGAAGAAAAAAAATGCATGCGTCGGCTCAACATGTTTATACACGCTTTGATCGTGAGCTGTTTACTCATGAAACAGTGTAAAGTGGTTCAAGAGCATATATTACGACGTTTCTTGCTAAAAGTTAATATCTAATATAACTGTCAACTTATGAATATTAAAATCAGCATTGAAGTTCTCCTATTATAACCACTAGTAATGCTAGAATACCTATCTAAATTTGTCTTACTATATAAAAGAATTTATATTTTATGATACGCATATAATTGGAATTTTTAAAGAATAATTTTTTTTCACAAAAATAAACTTTTAGAAATATACGTCTTTTAAAATGTCAGCTTTAGCTATTCGCAGTTTGTTTTTTAGATGAAATGACTATTTATAGGAACTTTCAATTAATTATTTCAAGTGCTTTATTAGCAGTTTTAGAGTAATAGTCAGATAAAGCTGATTAGCAATTTTTACGCTTCAGAAAATATATTCGTGATCGAAAATTGTAAGTTAATTGTTTCACCTGTGAGCTTCGTTTTAAATAAAAATTGAAAGGTAAGGTATCGTTAAAAAGTAAAAGAAACAAGTTGATTGTAATTGGAAAGTTTGTTTTTCGAAAGTGAAACATTGTTGCAAAGAAAATACTCTACGATAGCAATTAATATTTGATACATTTAGTAAAAATATATTTATCGCAGTATTTTCTCTTAGGCTTCAATTTTGAAAGCGATTTTTGACTTCAAGAAAAATCACAAATACCGCTTGCTGTGGTAAAAATATAGCTTAGTATTTGTAAAATATATTTACACATTAGCAATAGTGACTGGCAAAAGCGTTCTGTGGTTGACATATTAGCAAAAATTGTTGTACATCTTGTGTATTCTCATATGTATTCTAGTATCGTGGATTTATTTTGGATAAAACGTATGTATGAAAATACGTGGATTCAAAAAATCACTTGAAATGGTATAACTGTTTTCATCTCTGTTTTGATATCTTTCTTGCTGACATTCAAGCACCAGGTGGTGATGTAAGAATAGAAAATGAATTATTCAAGTGGAACTGTCACTAACATACCCCCTAAAGATATATCTCACAGAAACAAACAAGTTGTCAGCGATTCGGCCGCCCAGCATCCAGATGACTTGGTAAGTTTTCGATAAAATGTATTGATATGCATCTTTCACGAAATTTTACTAGTTGTTGAAAATTGATATAAAGTCATTTTGCAGGTATGGATTCATAAAACGTGTTTCATATTTAATCCGTGTGTCATTTATATTGCATGTAGCAATTATTTTATTTAACTGCTCCATTGTTGAAGTAATTTATTAGTATACAGGAAAACATAGCTCATATTTTACTAACTGCTGAAAATTAGTATAAAGTCAATTTGCAGAAATTAAATATTAGTACCTGAAAATTTGTATAAATTCGATTTAAGATTTGGGTTTCTAAAATCTGTTTCATATGTAATTCATATGTCATTAATATTGCATGTGAGAGTGATTTCATTTAACTACACAAGTGTTGATGTAACTTGTTGGTAGACGGGAAGGCACAGATTTGCTGATAATCATAACTCAGATTTGATGACAAGAATGTAATATTTTAAAAATATTTCATCAGGAATTTGTCTGTTTGAGTTTTTTAAAAAAGGACATGTGTTTTACGCAGTTAATAAAACGCTTTACATTACGGTTGTGAAGAAATGTTTCAAACCTAACGTTAACTAGTAAAACTCTATTCCAAATCATAATGGCACATATTTGTATAATTAATTGGAGTGCTCTAATATATTTTCCTTATGTATTAAATTATTAGCCTTTTAATAATATGCAAATTATTATGGCATAAATTAATATTTTTTTACAAATGATACTACATTATTAATAATAATTTATTAGCTTTTTCTTCATAAAATATGTTCTATATGCTATTTTGTTTCCTCATTTCTTGAACAAATTACATACTTACTAAATGATTACTTCATAGTTTTTCTTAAATTGTCATTCAGTTTAAATTCTAAAGGCGATTATTGTCGGATCGAGCTATTATACAATATGAAGCAGAAGAATTCTTTACTTAATCATTCTTGCTTATTATTCAAAAGGATTTCATAAATGATATAAATATACTAGATTCATTATTTTAAGTTATTCATAATTAAAACGTTGCTCCGTTAAAACGTTGCAACGTCCTCATGCTCTTCAACGAAAGTAATGGAAAATAAACTATGATTGATGAAACATCGATGTTATTCTTAATTCAGTATGAATAATTTCAGAATGTATAAGAAATAGAGGTATAATGTGGAGCAATGAAGATGTAGCGACGTTGACTTTTTTTATTAGGAATAATAAAAAAAAACACATTTTTAGATTCACAGCAGAGTTTTATTATATTACAATAGTTGAGAATCGTATAGAACGTTGCTTCTCAGTGATTTGTAATGGAAATGATGAAGGAAATTTTTCCCGCATACAAAATTTTAAATCATTTCATTAAATTATCATGTGTTATAATATTATAGACTAACCTCTATGATCACTTTAAAGTACTTTCGTTAGAAGAATGTATAACGCGATAGTTAGAAATTAACATAATAGATAGAAATTAATCTTATATAATTAATCAAAATAGCGAAGGAGAAGAAGCTCGAAAGAGGAAAATTTTGTTTTCGCTCCACTTCCACTGACTGAACATTGCGTTAAATGTTAGCACCTGAAAACGAGTGAATCTTTGGTTGCTAAATCCGAATGAGAACATATAGCAACGAAAGTTCGCTTTGGAAATACTTGATTTCTGGCTGAATGAATAACTAATGAAAGTCGGATTTGGTGGACCATTTCTTTGTTTGACATCCAGAATATCGTTTAAGCATATAGCGGGCGAATTAATTTTAATTGCTACTTTTATGATATTTAGTTCGTCGTTGCGTAATATTCTTGTAATATCACACAATCGAAATCAGATTCGTATGCGGTTTTTAGTAATAACGGTTGCTGAATGTTTACAAAATGAATAATGAGTGATATTTTTGTTGGTGTATTAGCTAATACAGAAAAAAAAAAGAAAAAAAAACCAGAAGTTTGCCCCCAATAGATTCAATTATTTCATGTACTTAAACAATCCTTTTCGTCCCAAATAAAATTACAAAATTCAGCATTTTACGAAAAAACCAACATGTACTATTACATAATCGAACGTAAATGCAGAAATGCAGCTTAGCATAAATGAAGCATGAAGCATGTATTATTTAAGCCAAAGATAGGTTTGATAACTTTAGCGTAGTTTATGAATTCACTGTAACTGAGTGCATAATTGCAATTAACAGAAACGGTGGGTTAAACTATTGTTAACACATCACACATCAAATCATCCGCATTTAAGCTGAAACTAAAATTAATTTATTGGTAGCTTAATGCAGCCAAACGCAAGATACAATGCGGTGAAATAATTGATTGTTATGATACCTGGTTTCTTTTAATTGGGATTGTTTGAATAACAAATAAATAGATAACAAAGACAAATATTTTAGTCTAATGTTCAACGTAACTAAGAAAGTTGCTTTTCTTTTAAAATTATAATGCAATTAGGGATGTTTTAGGTACGGTAAGCATATGTTTCATAATTTGATTGATAAAATTTATAATTGAGAATTTAAGCGTCTTTATTATTTTATAATGAAATAGAAAAGTATAATAAAGTTTGATAAACATTTAATAATATTTAAAACGTTTCATTAATGTAAGTAGCTGTAAAAAATTATGCATAGATGACAGCAGTTTTATTAGTTAAAAGAATTCGCAACACTTTGCTTCCAGATTTTAATCCATGAATTTTTTAACGATAGTCTTCTGATAGAAATTGATTTTTTCTGGTATTCATTAAGATTTCAGATCAGTGATTCATTGCCGATAGTATGGCTACGGATAATATAGTTAATGAATACCCAGCTACATCATTTTCGGGAATCTTGACGACCATTGCAATTGTCTTACACATAAATTAAGATGTTTGTACTTTAAAGAGAAATATAACTTTATTTAGGTGTCCCTTTTGAAAAGGGCGCATAGTTTGTGCCCTCCGTATTCGGAGCCCTAAATTTACGCGTTTAAGCTCGGCAAGTAAAATTATTTTTATCAATATTTTAGAAAACATAGACATAATAAATATATTACATCAGCTGATGTTGATCCAACAGGGTTCAGTGTCATCTGAAATGAAGAATTAGAGCGAATTTAATTGATAAACACTCGATATCTGACACTTAAAAGAAAAAAAAAATGTCTGAAAAGAAGTTGTTTTAGTACAATTTAGCCGTAGAATATGTTAGCAATGTTTACTGTTTACAGTTGTCTACAATATATGCGTGATATACACCCGGTATTCATAATTTAAATTCTTAAACAATTCGTGTTTTTGGAAATAACTAAAATCGTACCATTAGACAATCATCGAAACATCTGAATTTCGCCATTAATCTTTAATAATATTTATATTGTAAAAGAATACTT
Organism: Stegodyphus mimosarum; assembly: GCA_000611955.2. Classification (NCBI taxonomy): domain Eukaryota; kingdom Metazoa; phylum Arthropoda; class Arachnida; order Araneae; family Eresidae; genus Stegodyphus; species Stegodyphus mimosarum. The sequence goes on along the minus strand of KK116250.1, from coordinate 20,997 downwards.
TTAAATTTTCTCCTTACTCCGCTATTTCTCGCCATAACTTAGTGAGATTATTTTTAATGTTAAATCACTATTGAGTAATAGTGCAGCTCAAGAAACACTAAAACATCTGATTCAAATGTAAAATCTGATGATATTTCCCATTTGGGATGGTTTTAATGTCCAGAATCCCTTTTCGCATGTATCGAACTAAGTTTTTGCAGTGAATTTACGTAATTATTCGCAAATTTCGTAATTCGAAATTATTTTTAGTAATAATTTTCGTCTGTAAATTTTCTTTTTTAGAGGTGATGATTTATACTTTGTTTACTAAAACGGTTACTATATCAAACAGGAAGATTGGCTCTGGAAATCTATCTCTTAGTTCAGCTTTTGCTCGTAACTACTATATGCATTGTTTGTAAAGTCTGGAACTAAATTGCTTATATCCTCCTTCGTACATTTCAAGTTGGCTATAATGATTATACATTTCCATTCTGTATGTTAAACTAAACGATTTAACAATTAACACTTTCTTTTACCGATATCTTAATAATATCCAACAAATTGAATTTTACTTCTATAATTTATCAGCAAACATCGCCTTTGTTTTTCTCCTTAAGTTCTTACTTTGTTATAGAAAAAGTAATTACTTTATGGTCTTGTTTTTTCGGGAGCTCGATAATTTGTTTATCGAATATTTCTTTATTTAGGAACTTAATTATTTTAAAGCTCTTAACATTCACAGTTGCTTATCTCCTTGCCTTTCGTTACTGATAAATACTTTGTTCTTAAATTATGAATTAATATTCTTAGAAGTCTTCCATTCAAAGCAAATCCTGTTTTCATCGAATTTCTTCCTTTGTATGAGCTACAAAATTACTTGGACTTTTAAGTTTCAGGTACAAATGATTTTTTTTAACTTCAGAATCCTTTTCTGCCCTAAAAGTATCGATATCAGATTCAGATTCTCGAGAAATTCATAATGCTCATGTCAGTATAGTTTGACATAATAAGTTGGGGCAACTGTTGAAGCACTTATTCATGGTCCGTTCTCGATGTTCCAGCACCCATTGTAGACAATGAAGCTTGGTCAAGAGAGGCACACGAGCGGGACGTCTGTTGCGCAGTCCCATATCCAACACTGTCCGATGAACTGAATGTTCCGAAACACCTTACACATTGACCTACAAGCTGAGCCATTCTCTGGAGCCGAATTTGCTGTGCCAAACGGGAGAGCCTCCGACATCCTTTTTCTTTGATGATTCGTGGACGTCCAACATCTTCGCGTCTACTGCTGATTTAACCGCCATTTATCCACTTTGCATAAATACTAACAACAGCAGATCGTGAACAACCTACCAATAGCGCAGCACTCGTTTCGAGTCTTCGGGTCATTACAATCTGGCCTATATCAAACTCGCTCAGATCAGCAGCCTTTCTCATCACCTGCAGATGCTAATACAAGAATAATTCCTAACCAACTCCATCTACCGCTAAGTGCCGCTATTAGCATGCTTAATGCATGTTGTTCTCCAGTAATGAATATTTAGTTGCTTCTAGGAACTCTTCAAGTAGTAACGTAAGTGATTCCAGAAGAATGGAGAAGGGGCGTCACCAGTTGTCACGTGGATGATTCCTTACATTCTCCATCTAGATAAATACCATTCCCACTTAATCACGTGCCCGCTACGTCATACAGACGAGTTCGTTGTAAAATGTGGGGATGGCTGTAATATTTAAGCTAGCCAGTGAATGTATGTATATATATCCTATCTATCTTAGAAATCCTTATCCGTCCTTTATATTCTCAGTTTCTGGTCGTACGTTATATACTCATATATTTCCAATTACAAAAGTGTTTTGATAACGAAAATATTTAAGTTTTGGAAATGCCAAATTGGAAAAAGAGTAATTTTCGACAAATAATGTAATGTAACTTTTAATGTTGTTTTCCGATTCCTATACTTATATTAGGAAAAGATTTATATTATATTACTATACTTATATCCTATACTTATATTAGGAAAAGTACTATACTTATATTAGGAAAAGTTTTATGAAAAAATAAAATTATAAGAAGTTTGACTCCCGTACGACAAAAATTGATCGGATATTTAATTTCTAAAATTTGCACTTTTTGATATTCAACTTGCCTTAACAGATCGGTTATTTAGGTTAGAATAATTTCAGATAATAAGTTTAAATAAATTGTAAGAAATATGTGCATTATTAAAAGGCCATATAAAGAAACCATGTGATGTCCGCATCAAATTTTTATTTGTTTATAGTTATTATTATAGTTATTGAGTTTGCCTATTGTTATTTGATTATAGATGAATTATTTTTTACATTTATTTTGCAAATAAATGTAAATAAAATGTTCTTTTTATATGTTTATTTTTGCGAAATTTCTGACTTTTTAATTCGAAAATGACATATCCCAAATTATTAAATAAGTCTCGTAGAGGTGTACGTGTACTGCTCTAAAAGCCGCAGTTACAGTTCTTTGAATCTTTTCAATAGCAGAATGTAACAGAATGTTTCTTTTGGAAAGCAAATTTACTTTTGGGTAGTAAAAGTGGTCGCAGGGTATAAACATTGAAAATAAAAAGTGCAGGTGAGTATGTAATACTTGTTTTATGGTAAAGAAGGTGTTTAAAATTTACTGGCCGATACGGAGGTGATATTTTTTGGAACACAAGGCATTTGGAATAGTATTTTATTGAATGGTGTTAAACAAAGATTTAAAAAAATCTACTTAGTCAGATGATACATAATTTTTGAAATCTAGCGTAGATTTAACCTTACAGGATTTTGAAAAATGCAGTCTCATTGTTTCCATTGTAAGTAGATCAAGTAATGGAAGCTCTAAGCCTTCACGAGCGCTTTAGTAGCTGAATGCAAGAACACTGCTGGCCACACAAATTGCAACACCAAGAAAGACAAGAGATATTACAAAAAAATTTATTTAGTAGATAAAATGTTGACCAAGTATCAAATGATTAAATTTATGGACTTCCGTCAAGTGTGGTTCCTTCCAGAATCAATAGCAAGAGTAGCTACCATTGTTGGAGATCGCCACTGCCACACGCGTAGCCATTGATTCAAAGAGACTTTGCATGTGTTCTTGGGTTACAGCAGAACAAGCAGCTTCCACACATTGCCAAAGTTGATCTGGTATGGAAGCTTGGAATGTAATCTGGGTCAATCGTTCAGCAACCATGGACCACTTTTCTATCGGCGAAAGATCCGGAGAGCGAGCCGGTCAGGGAAGCTATTCAATCTGGCGATTGACGAAGAAACCTTGGACAATGCGCGCCACGTGTAGTCGCGTATTATCCTTTTGAAATATGGCTGTGAGCAAGTCCTGAAGGTAAGGAACAACAACTGGCTCTAACACCTCGGAGATGCAGCGCTGGCTGTTTAAAGTACCGGCAATGGGTACTAGAGGAGTGCGAGATTGATATCAATACCGCCCCATACCATAATACCCGGTGCAGAACCAGTGTGGCGGTGCATAATGCAGCTGTTCAGCATCCTCTCTCCACGGTGTCTCCAGGCTCGAATCTGACCATCGTGGTGTTGCGGACAGAAGCGTGACTCGTCAGTAAAGACAATTTCATTCCATTCTGCTGTCCACATCTTTCATCGCACTGTTGGTGGCGGAGGCGTCTGTGGTTCCGCGTCAAGGGTAGACGAAGCTATGAACATCTTTCGGACAAACCACTCTGCTGTAAACGGCGTCGAATGGTACGTGCAGACATTGGATGATGCGTTATAGACTGAATGTGCTGTGCTATGGTTCGTGATGTGACTGAGCGATCCGTCACTGCCATGCGCACAATGTTCCTGTCATCACGTGAAGTGATGCACTGAGGTGGATGCGATCGAACATGTCGGTCCGTCGTACCTCCTGCATCCAACGGTCACATATCCGCATTACAGTTGTTTGGTTTCGTCCAACACGACTGCTGCCGATTTCCCTGAAAGATAATCCACACTCTCGGTAGGCCACTATCCTTCCTCTGTCGATACTTGATCAAACGATGATCGCTGTTTACTATGAGGCATAATTGATAATTTTTTTGAAAAAAACCACAAGAAAAACACAATTGCCGAACTTAAAATCGTTGAAAACTCCAAGCCTTAAATAGCGCTTTGAAGTGGTGCTACAGGCGCGCGTGATGTGCGTCTGCGCTGAAATTCTTATCATTTACATATCTCAGCTCCGTTAATGCATGTTGAAAATTTCATTTTATTTGCATGCTTCCTTCAGAGTGTTACGGTGGCCGGCAGTGTAGTATGAACAAGGTTCAGTTCTAGATAAACGGGCTGCCTGCATGGGCGTTTTGTGATATTTACCGTGCGTAACATGAATATGAGCCAACTGAACGTAAAAAATTCTCCACGAAGGCATCTGTTTCCTAGACAAATAGCCTTCGAGCCTTTAATGAAAATAAAGCTTCTGAAATTTTGATTTAAGAACCAAGAAGTTTTATTCAAAAGAAGAGAGATCAATAAAACACTTGTTAATAATCAGAGATGCCTTCACGTCTATTCTTCAAATTTTTCTTTTGATAAAACGGCTCAATTTCTACATGCAGTAGCATAAGTATATATGAAATATTTCATATTCATTAACATCCAATTAGTTAAAAAATATTGCTAATTCAGTTTTTAAGTATATTTATTTTATAAATAATTTAATTTTTTAAAAAAATTATGTTATACTCGTTTTTAAAACTTCTTCACTTTTGATATTGCTTAACAGATGACGCTGCGTGCCAATTCATTTAAGGCGACAGACTGACAGAAAAGCTTCAGATTATTTTTGCTTGCAATATAAGTGTTTCTGAAAATAATGCAAGATCGAAGTTGAATTTTGTCTTATTTTAAAGTATTACATTTTTTTATAATTTGCACGATCGCTGTGTACGAAAGTGGATTAAACACTTTGAAGCATTTTTAGCCCAATTCGGATTTAAGAAAAAAATAATTAATTTTCAGCTAGAATCGTGCTGTGAAAGTTGAATATCATTAAGAGTTTAACATGCAGTTAACATTTGAAATTTATTTTGATACTTACGTGTTAATGTAGACACTTTGGCAATGTTTTTACAGATGAAAAGGCAAAAATTACTTATTGGGAGTAAGCTGGTGGTTTCCGTGCCATTTTTTAGAATGTTTCCAAAGTATCGATATTTATCGTAAATCGCTTAGCATTTCCAATACATGAAAAGAAAACGTACATAAACGATTTAAAATGAAATTTGAATTATTAAATAAGGTCTATGTGATACACTAAAAAACCTTGACTCTTCTTCAAATCATTTTGCAATGTTTTTGCGCTATTCTTCTCCCGAAGTACACACCGATCTGTTACGCTTAAAAAATCAGACAATTATGAAAACTCGGCTTTGTACAATCCTCTGCAACAGCGGCTATCGAATGTTCTCTTTATAAAATTTTCAGAAAATTTCTGTATCCATGCAGAAATTTTACCGCAATTTCTTCCATTGCAGGCAAATTCAACAAGCTTATACTTTGAAATTAAATTTAAGGCAAACTATATTACGTTTTAATTATAGAAACCGCAAAACAAAAAGAAGGTATACGAAAATAGCGATGTTGATTGACTGAAGGATTGTTATGAGCACGGTTGCCCGAAGAATGGTTATGTGCATGGTTGGCAGAGTTTGGCACATTCTGAAAATTTGGCTACTTCTACAAAGAATGTTGCGTTAATACATGAGTACTTTTATTTTCTTATCAACTGCTGCTTCCCCCCCAAATTAATATTTCATTTCGAAAAAAAGAAGTTTAACACCATAAGATGATTGTTTTAGTTGTTTACTTTAAACGTCCTAAGATATACTGTAAAACATTTCTAAATATTAAAAGTATTTTATTTAAATGTTTCAACAAACATTTGTAGGAAATCCACAATTTAAAGAAATAATTGCGTATTAAATGAATTTAATTTTTTTTCTTGGAAAAAATAAGTAACATTTTTGTATTCGTTAATAAAATTATTTAGAGGATTCTACTTAAACCATGATTCTGCAATTAATAAAATAGTCTAAAGAAATAAGAATGCATTAAATTCTTAACTCCACATCGAAAGAAATTTTTCCTGCAGCGAAAATGAGCATCCGCACCGTCAGATAAGCTGAGGGTTGTTTTTCCTTGAAAACCCACGTGAACTAATAACTCCTTTTCAGTTTACGCTCGAGTGTTTCCGCAATTTGCTTGAAGCGTCGGTAGTTTAACAACTTATTTGACGTTTGTTTAAAAATATAATGCAATAAGTAGATTTTAATTTAACTAATGAAATATTCGCTTCGTAACAAGTTATACTGCTAGTTACGTCCAATATATATTTGCTGAAAATTTGATTCTGTACTTAAATAATTGATTATTTTAAGTCATATTGGGCAAAATGGCAACAGATTATGGTGTATTAGTAAATTATACGACAATGAGTTTAACTACACAAGAGCAAAGCAATGGTTGAGTATACTTTTGTTACGGCTGCTGATAAACCTATTTTATAAAATCATACGCATCATATTGAAAATGAAGAAGTTCACCCAATGAAAAGTCCCATAAAATAAGAAAGTAGAAAAATGAGGAAACGTTGAAATAAAACAAGGAACAAGCCTTGGAAAAAAATCTGAAAGGTTTCAGATTTTAACGGTCTCCCAAGCAGGTTTTTTAAGGCTTTTTACGCTCTCGCTGAGCTTGTAGTCTGTCAGTCTATTGTTACACACCCACTCCTATTAACCCATTTTTTTGGATTTTTGCCTTTATTATTAAGAACAATTTTCTTCGCACTTACGCCATATATAATTAACAGCAAAATTCAAAAGTTTTAAAAGCAGCATAACAGTATACGTTTAGAATTTCCAATGCAGCATGAAATGTTGCCATACATATTTCTGTTTTTTTTCCAGTCTTTTCTCTGTTTAGCATATCAATGTTCAGTTTTCTTACTAAGATGGGTTTACAAAATTTTTGTCATTTTATTATTAAAGTTTGTGTGTTTTTTTCGGTGTTTATGCCACATGAAATTCAATTAAGAAGGAAAACCATAAAATAATGAAAAACAGCATATTTTTACCATTTCCCATAGACAGTCTTGAGCTAGAATTAAAAATGTTTTATTCCGCGCAGTATTAACATTGCTCTCTTTGAAATCGCTGGGTTTGTTAATCACAAATTCCTTAAAGTTTTACAAAATATAAAGTAGATAATACAACAAATTCCAAATTTAGGCTTCCAGATGCCAATTTTCGGAACTATGTTATTCAAAATCTCATAGCTCTAGGTACCGTCGTTTTTTCTCAATGCAAAAAACATAGATACATTCGTGGAGATTCTTCATTATTTAATTTCTTTAACAGGGCGATAATGTTGGTTAGCAACAATTTTAAAAGTGAAACAGACATTTATGATGAACCGACTCAAAATGCCGTTTCGAGACTTATAACCCTTCTGGGATTCCCCTTTGGGCTAATAATAATCTAAAATGGAGCTTCAAAAATAATTTTAAGCTATTTTGAGAGTATATTTTGCAATTAATACACAGTAATTGAAAAATACAGTTATAAGGTACTTTCTCTCCCTCCTTTCTGCATGCCTTCGTGGTGTAACGGTAGCACGCTCGGTGCGTATTCGAGAGGTTGAGGTGTCGAGTCCTGGCGAGGGCATTGCACGTTTTTCATGTCTCCTGCTTCAAAATAACCTAATGACTCTATATAATATTCAAAGATATTTTTGAAAAATACGTACTAGAATTTGAAATATAATTATGTAGTACACTTTTGAACACGTTTTGATCTGATCCTTTAGTTTATGTCTAAGAATTGAGAATACTAGTAAGAAACAGCAAATCATTGAGTATGGATGAGAAGTGGAATTTAGTAGATGAACAAAAATGGCATTCTTTGTATAATTTTAATTTTGAGACTGATGAAAATGAAGGTACCTAAATGATTGAAAAATAGTCTCATTTTGTTACCCATGATTATGAACATAATTCCAGCTTTTTTGGAAGGAAAGATTATCGCTTACAGCCACAGTGGTCTCAGATTATCTGATCAAAGAAACAGCCCGTCCATCTAAGAGTCAGAAGATTCCATAGTGCGTATTCCGGGAAGGGCAGTGTTATTATTACATGCTTCTTCCTCTGACAAATGTGTAATGATTCTGCTCTTTCCCAAGCATTGTGTACAATTCCGAAAGATATTTTAAAAATGGAAATAATTTAAAGCCAAGAGTAAAACAGATTTATAGTTTTAGTATGGTTTCGTGGATGTCTTAGTAAGAATGTATGTGTCTAAGAATCTGTGTGTACTAAGAATAACATAGGTATAAAAAAATGCCCTGACTTCTTAACAAGACCTTTAGTTGCAATAACGAAGTAGATATCTTCCAAAAAATGAATAATTTCCCTACTCCTGATCTGTAACAGACATCTGTACCAAACTACGATAGTGAAATATCATCTTTAACATCATATTCATCTAAAGCTAAATGTATGCATCTTTCTATGCTATTATATAGATATGTAATAAATGTAACAGAGCTACATAAAGCATTACAAAAGTGTACCCTCTATCTGTGTTTCTCCAGGTATTAGAAGGTATTAGAAGTAATTATATTAGAAGTAATAGAATTATTAGAATGGTATTAGAAGTATGTTTGTAGAAGATTATTTTTTTCATTAGATTATTTCTTACTATTGTCTTCTTTCTTGGCAACCGTATAAACAGTAGGTAATAATATAGTGACGGATACGATGTACAATTTGTACCGAGGAATTTGTGCATCGTTTTACACCTCGAAGGTGGTCTGTTGTTTTCAGTTAAGACACTGTCTCCCGTCTAGCAAAATAAGATTTGGAGATATAATTATACACTGAAAGTTTGCAAATAAAGAAAGAAATCAATCAAGTAGCAGCACTTACCACCTTTGCATCTTCGCAAATGGAGCTTCTGTGGCATATTAATCTTTAAGTTGTTAGAATGTGTTCTGAAGTTTTCAGACTACAATATTTTTAGGCTTCTTACTTTGTAATAATTTGTATAGGAAGTAAAAGCTAAGTATCACTAACTTTTGGCTGTTTCTAAAACATATATATACCCAAAATGCAGTATTTTACCAAATAATAATATAAATTTTGGCTAGTTTTAAAACACAAAGCCTAAATACAACGTTTTACCTAATTTCATACAAGCTAATGTATGGGGAATAAATAAATAAGGAGTGCGAAATATACGAAAACATAATGTTCTCAAATAATGTTTTGAGAAAGTAATATATTACAGAATTAAATCAGAGTAAAATTTGTATTTTCCCGCTGGAAAGGACTTGGAATCCATACTTAATTTTTAATTTCTGAATAATTACGACTTCTGAATATCCTAAGTTATGATGTTATGAAATCTGCCTGAATAGAAACTTCTAGATACATATAACAAATTAATAACATAAAATAAGTGAAATTATCTAAAAACGAAACTCGAAGGTGGTCTGTCTGTTGTTTCATTTTTGTTATTTTAATTTGGAGAAACTTATGCTAATATTAATTACTTTCTTGTACGAAGTAAAGAAAGTATTATACCCACGAAAAATTTCGGGTATCATATTTCAAGGAAAATGTCCATTTCGACCTCTATCAAATGCGACTTAACGATGGTTTTGCATGACATCTGTACGTAAGAACAGAATAAAGGACTTGTTTTCGAAAAATGGATTATAAAATTGATTAAAAATTGATTCAGAAGAGATTTTTTTCGTGACACCTGTATGTATGTACTTACGTATGTATGTATATATCTCGCATAACTCAAAAACGAGTAGCCTCAGAAAAGTGAAATTGTGTATGTAGCACTCCTATAACATGCAGTTGTGCATCTCACGTTTTGGTTCAAATTGGCTGCACCAAATGTATATATATCCACTCTGTTATTCGCTTCGGTCAGCTCAGTTTTTTTATTCTTATATGTTGGTAAACTGTGCATTTTTTGCTTCAAAGATGATTGAATTATGATGTTCTTATGTTCCTGCTGCGATTTTTATGCCTTTAGTTAATCTGCATGCAATAGTTCTACAATTGAAAACAATTTAAAAATTATTCAAGCGCCAACTAAGCCTAATAGAGCAGCCATATGTGTTTACATTTGAAATTTATCAGAAAAGGGATTTCAGTCCGTTTCTGCACCTTCAGTGTGTTTTTGCGGAGTGGGACACAAAGTAAACTTTCAGTTTTGTGCATCGAAAAATCTCTCTTCGTGACTTCTGGCCGAAGTGCTTATTTTTGCCCAGAAAATCTGATTTTAACTGGAAAAAAAATAACTGATTTAATTGCATCTGCTGTTCTATGTTTTTTCTATATTTATAAATTTTTAATGAAGATGTTTTAACTTTTTATGTCTTTTTACCTTGTCGTAAAGGGAGAAGTGAATTAATTGAATGGTAAATATATCTCTAATGAAATTCGAGGAAATAATTTTTAAAGAAATGCAGAAATATACGTGTATAATTTAATAGGCGGTACAAGGAATTCATGTGGTGTCCACATCAGAGGTTTTTAGTTTTTGCTTCATATTCCCAAATATATACTCTGTTTTCGTTCCTGTGCTCAACTGCATAAAATATATAGCATTTATTTTCAACTAAAATAAATAAATTTATAAAAGTCGCATCTCCTTCCACATTTTTATCTTCAGCGGACAATACATTCTGAGCAGAAGACTACTTTGTAAAAACTACTTACTGCAGCTGTTATAAAAAGACAGAGCAGTGAATGAAATACGACAAATGATAAAAAAAATACATAAAAGACTTATTGTATTTTAGCACTGTACATATTTGAAAATTTAATCTTGCTCTTCGTTTTCTATTTCTATTTGGGAAGGTAGGAAATATACACCTTGAGAGAAAAAAGTTCTTTACCTTCTATTCTACTGGGCCGATTGGAAATTGAAC
>KK116249.1:55659-99127 GCA_000611955.2 Stegodyphus mimosarum | reverse complement strand
TGTGCATCGAAATTGGGGCGGAACTGAGCTAAATCGCACTGTTACCTATTGAAGCACCATTTGCACTTCCAAGCAGGTTAGTCAGAATTCTTACCGGATTCAAAACACGGTTCAATAAAAGTACTTCAATACGTGAATAAATCAGCACACGAAGCAAAACTATTTACACGTTTATTTACAACATTAGCTATTTTAGAATTACTCTCAGAACGAGAGTTCAGAATCATTATTACCGACTCAGTCGGTTCTTGCAACAGTTCTACAGATCAGAGTGCAACAGGGTTGTCACAAAACATGCAAAATCAAACATTTACTTCAGCGCTGCCTAACGGCCAAATCGGTAGTCACAACACCTGTAAGGTGCTCGAGGATGTTGCCAACGACAGCCATAAACCTGCGCTCCTTGCCACGAGGAATTTCGTGGGCTTGGTCAGACTATAGCTCAGACAAGTGAGCATGAGCAACAACAACAACATACGAAACATTCAACAAAACGTGGAAACGATAACTTACACCTCTAAACGATCCTGAAGCGTAGAAAAACATTAATTATACAATCGAATCTACCAAACGATAACACCTGTAAAGTTCCCCTCAGTTCACTAACCACTTATTTTAGTTATGGTACCTTTTCTGAATTCTCTTATGTTCCACTCGCATTGCCTCGCCAGGATGCAAATGCAGTAGGCGAAAGAGAGTTTTTGAATGGCTGAAACGAGAAGGTCAGACAGCGTGATTTGGCTAGAGTAGCGCACATTTGCTGTTTTCCTTCCAGCCATTAATCTTAGTTGCGGCTACGCATTCTGGCCGTGTAGTAAATCTAGCGCCGGTGTAGGCTGATTCGGCAGCTTGTTAGGTTAAATTAAATTGTGTAGTCTAGCATAATAGCATTACTTCTCACCTTTTGAATTTATTGGTAAATAATCTTTTAAGTTTTCCCCGCACGCATGTCCTTGTCTCCCCTTTCTGTTAAAGAGCTGTGATTAGTAAAAAAAGGGTTTTTTACACCCTTTCACGGTGTGTTCATCTTCATGCCTGTGCGAAAAGTTGCCAGGTTGAGCAATGGAATCCATTCACGCTGCATAATAGCTAAAAATGTTAGATCTTACTACACACCCACCACGAAAACGATCTGGAAGCCTACAACATAATAGTATGTAGGGTTTACATTAAGTTTATCAACAGTTATTTTAAGTTATGATTCTTTCCTATTTACTCTATTTTCAGCTTACAATTTCCCGCCAGAATGTCATTTCAGAAACCGAGTGAATGCAAATGAGTAAGAGTACTATTTAAGTCGATGCTTCACCGACGTGTACAGAGAGAGTCTGATTTTCCTGACTAGCGCGCGTTTGCCTTTTGGCAACGTTCTGTCTGAGCTATTGTTAGGCGCGGCCATACTTTAGGCCCTTGCTTGGCTTCGCCGATTTTATTAATATTTAGGGGCCAACCACATAGAATCCTGATAGCTTCTGCTATATCTTTCAGATAGCTTTAGTTAAGCTTAGTTTAGTTTAAATTCATAATGATTTAAGTTCAAGCCCAATTGGAGGCTTTGTGTACGTTCCGAGTTAGGAACTGATAGCATTTACTCTGAGAAATAAAGGGTAGATCACCCTTCTTAAGTCTTACACTTAAGCGATTATTCGCTTGTTAGTGTTCGTGCGTTCTAAGATAGAACATTGGAATTAAATAAGTAAATCCCCCACAAGTAAATCAAACAAACTTAGAAATATAAGACACAGACTAGCAAACGATACGAAAGTTTAGAATAGCATACTTACTACACAAACAGTCCTGCCAAACGATAACATATACCTGCAAACTTATGGGAAGCTTACAAAATACTACTAATGCTGCTATTGCGAACTCCCAGACTTTTAAAAATCGGGTCTAACGATGTAAATACAGTTAACCCCATTAGAGCGAACTCGAGTTATAACGAAACTTTGGATATAATGAGCAAACGTTCTGGCCCAGTTTAATTTCCTAGACTCTTAATGTTATTTTATATGGCTTAATCGAACTTCCCGATTTATAAATATCGAATAAAATTATATATAAATTACAAATGTTGCAAAAATAGTTAAGTCCCCTTATAGATAACCCATCATATTGTAAACCCGGACCTCTCGAAATACGCTTCGAATGTGCTACCGTTACACCACTAAGGCATACTGCAAGGAAAGAGAAAATACTCTATATACTTCCTCTTTTAAATGGTGACTGAGGAGGAGGGGAGCCAAGTGTCTAATCCTAGTAGTGACGAATTATAGTCCGCCACCTTTTAGTTCGGGCGCCACTGTAGAGTCATTAGGTTTTTTTTTAACCAGGAGACATGAAAGATGAACAATGCTCTCGCCAGGATCGAACTTGGACCTCTCGAATACGCGCCGAGTGTGCTACCGTTACACCACGAAGGCATGCTGGAAAGAGGCAGAAAATACCTTATATTATAACGAGCTCCAGGGTGCAATGAGCGGAATATTAGTCTCGTCAAGTTGCGTATAGACTTAAGGTTATTTTGTACGGCTATAGCGAACTGTAAAATATATAAAAATCGGATATCACGACCTAAATATATTTGCTTAAAAATATTTTGCAATTATCAGAATTTCTAGAGCTTTCAGCTGCAAAATTACGAAACTTAAATCTATCCTGTTTAAAGAAATTTAATAACGAAAGCCATCTTTAGATTCCTGTCCTTTTTTATCTTCATCTGCGCCTCTTTCTCTGCGTTCGAAGCCGCGATATCCCGTTGCCGTTTCAGGTTTTCTAGAAGTGACAACAAATATCGTGCTACATCAGGTTTTCTCCCCCCCCTTCTGCAGACGTTCCGATGAGAACATCAAAAATTGTACCATTTGAGCCTTTCTGTTTTTAATCTCCTTTTTTTACAGTTGGTGGGGAGTATAAGAGGCGTAACAGAAGTATTATTTCAGCCGGAAAGAAAGATATATTATTTGTCCGAATACTATATCATGACTCCGTTAGACAGATAATCGTAAAAAAATTCATTCCCAGGGGGACATGGTTTAATTTTCTTCCTTAGAATGACAGTCACATTCTTAAAAATCTATAATATAATAAATCTGTTTTATTAAAACCCGTAATAGTAGTATCACTCATGATTTTCATGATTCTTTAGAACGCTGTATTTTTAATCTAGATTTAATGTCCTCAAAAGTTCACATTTTTGTTTCGATGGAATTTTTACTTTCGATATTTCAATTTTCCAGATTTAGAATTATGTTTAAAAAGAACTGTATTCTTATATCGCATTCCAAATTTAAAAACGTCTTGTTTTCTGTACTCGGTATAACCACGAACGTCATTAACGTTTTATGCAAGCGGCGTCTAAAGCAGTGATTCTAAACCTTTTTCTGTCGCGGCACACATTTAACGATTTCAAAGAAAAATTATCTTTTTCTTTGTGTGCCGCCAAATTTAAAATGTTTAAACGCGTTTACTTACCTATAATATGCTGTGTAAAATAGTTTATGGTAATAATTTTGAATGCGAAATAAAATAATATATACTACAAAAACAGCAGTACGTTTATTAAAAGATTAATTACAAGTCAATAATAAGAATAATTTTAGTGAGAAATTTGAGCTCGATTTTTTTTGATAATTTCATTTATATTGGGTCGTAAAAATGGCAATGCTACTTTCATGTCGTCTTCTACATTTAACAGTCTCGATCTTTTATTCGCTTTTATGTCGGTTAATACTGAAAATCCGTATTTACACAAATAAGTTGTAGAAAATTATAATAACATTTTAAGGCTTTTTTTGCCATCGTGGGATGATCGCATCGAATGCTAATCCAAAATGAATTAACGGATTCTTCCGAATATTTGAAAATTAAATCTCGATCATTAGAAAGGGAAATTAGTTCTTCCTCTTCATTCAAAGTTAATTCGAATACAGAAGTATTCGTTATCACAAATGGTTTACGAACCCCATCAAATTGTTTTTATATCTAAATTTGGGAAATAATGAATAATTCTCTCCTCTAATGTCATCGAATGGTCAATAACAATTTTATAAATAGTTTTATTAAAATCTTTTGCGACTGCCTCAAACTTTTCCAAATTGCCTTCCTGGGCATTATTCTTCCATAAAGTTTTTTGTTTTTGGAATCCCACAAGTTTATCTGTTGAGTTTAATATATTTAATTTCGGCCCTTACATACTTGAATTTATGTTATTAAAAGTAACAAAAATGTCTGGCAAGTAAGCTAGTCTTCCATCTGGAAAAATCAGAACTTCTCAATGAAAATTATATACTGAACATGCGCGAAAATGTTCCGAATTGCGCTTTTCTCCACAGCACCAAAATCGGCTTGGATACCACAATTGTCGCGCGTCTTAAAAACCGAATTTCGCGAATTCTCATGTGTACCGTATACTAGGATTAAACCCATTATAATTTTTATATTATATAGGTTTCTAAAATATGGCGGCACACTTTAAGAATTTGGCGGCACACAAAAGTGCCGCGGCACAGTGGTTGATAATCACTGGTCTAAAATTTAGAGGAGACCATGACATTGTGACATCACTTTACACATCGGTAAATTACAGTCACGTGATCTCCCAACCCATTTTTGTGCCTATGCGTTGAGCATGAGCAAAAGGCTGAAATGGAAATCTCTTTTACCTACCCCATCAAGAAAAGTTAAAATCGCGCGATTTAAAAAAGCTTTAATTGGGAAGCTTGAAATGAAACATAACCAGTTAGTAGTACACACCTAGTTCGAATTTAAAAAATGGATTAAACAGAGGGAAAAAGTAAAGAACAGAACCAGCTATCTTTTAGCCATTAAGAACATTTTTGTCACGGGACAAAGTTCTACAGGGAAATGGAAGCACATAATGACATATTTGCATAAAAATCAGAATTTATTCTCGGCTGGATTTCTTTCCAATTTTTTTTTATCTAACTCCTCTATAAAAGAAATTTATTTTTAAAACTCACTATTTTTAACTTTGTAAGGTTCTACTGTCTATCTGCTGTGTAGAATCTTGAGAAATAGTGATGGCACCGAAGAAGGGTTAAAACTACCCTTTATTGAACTCTTTAAATTATTTGCAATGCGTCAACTCGACGCTAACGTACTACGCCTCTACTTGAGCGGTAACTGAAACAGTAGAATCAAAACTCAAAACTGGAGATATTCACAAGTAATAGAATGAAATTACAAGACTTATACAACCCTGTACCCTACATCGCGTAGATGAGTCTAGTGGCAGCAAGATAATAGCTGTAAAGCCACGTCTAACCAGCAATAACTGCTAAGCGGAAGCTTGCGGATAAGCACGCACAGAGATTACTCAGACTCTCTCTAACTTTGCTTACTGGAACGTTGATATTTAAACTTTTCTCCCTCTGATAGAAATTGCAATTCTTACGCGCGCTACCAGATTTAAATATTCTGGCACTGACAATGAGGGGAATGAAGACTTATAGGAAAGTAACATAAAATTAAATTTAACTGGTTATTTAAAATACATATAAATCCCTACAACATAATTTCGGAATACTGCAGTGAATATTAAAAGAATTTTGCGTTACAAACAATCCAGCTAAAAAATAAAAAAAGAAAAACTAAGGAATTTCTACCGATTTTCAGTTTCTAACTGGTGAACAAGGAATGTCATTAGATTTAAGTCATTTAAAGGCAGCGGCTTATGACTTAACACTTAAATATCCGAATGATATGAACGCTGAAGAAATTCACTCAGAAATATCTAGTTTTAAAAACCGTACCATTTCAATAATTCTGGATACAAAAGCAGCTACTAGCTTAGAACGTCTAAAAATAATTCGCGATTATCATTTAGTTCAGTTCTATCCGAATTTGGGAAGAAGCGTTAAGAATTTTTTTAACGTCGCCAGTTACTGTAGCTAGTGGCGAAAGAAGCTTTAGCAAACTTAAAATAATAAAGAATTATATGAAATCTTTACTAAGCCAAGAAAAACTTTCAAACATGGCCATTCTCTCTGTAGAACAATGAGTTATGTAATCAAATAGATTTTGAAAACTTTTTGATGATTTTGCTTCTTTAAAAGCAAGAAAAATTAAATTATAAATATGCTTTTAAAATTTATGCCATAAATTTTGAACAGATGTTTTATTTATACTACTTAATATTACTTGCCATTTTTCAACGAGCATATTTTAATTGATTTCCATTTCAAAATTGTTAACCATTATATATGTTTCACTTTATGCAATATACAAAGTTATAATTAAATAGTACTGTAAGAGTTATTGTATTTTAACTTAGTAGTAATAGTTACTTTTAATGAGTAATAACAAATAATTTAATGAGTGTAAATAGTTACTTTTAATGAACATAAAATATATATAAATATAGTTAATTTGTTCTCTCTCTCTCTCTATATATATATTTGGCGCGTGTTTGTATAATGTTATGTTTTCAAACATCATTTAGTATTATTTATTTATCCCCTCAAATAGGTAAATAAATAATGTTGCATTTTATACAGAGGAGCACATTTACCGCTTTTCCTCAGGTGAAAAATTATACAGGCACGGCTGTGTGAATTAGCTTCAAAAATCTTCAAAAGATACGTTTTCCCTTTTTTTTTTTCCATACACTTGATAAGACATAGACCAACCCAAAAGGGTTTTCTCCCTCGTCTGACGCATTCCCCGCTGTCCCCTTGACCACATCCGGAGGAGTAGGGACGATTTGAAGAAACCTAAAAGTGGTTGGTTATCTCAGAGCGTATAATTGTCAAGGAAAAGCTGGTTGTAGCGCCTCATTTCATAAATTAAAATTTTTACATATTTTTATTTTTGAAATTGAGACTGATTTTTGAAAATTTAGCATGTTTATCAAGTTTAATTAACGTTCGAAATAATTAAAAAGCTGTTGCGTAATTTCAAACCTGCGTATTTTTTTAGATTTTCCTATAATTTGCCGAAATTTGTAAACACCACTTTTCGAAAATAATATTTTTAATCTGAACTAACAAAACATTTCAAACAAACAATTTTCTTAGAGTCTTTACGCTTTTTATTGGCGTGAATAAGCAAAAAATACTAAAATACCTAAAAAGGAATTTTTTGTTAAAAAGTTTTTGTTAAAATTCTAAAGTGGGCTGCTTTTTTAAAATTATTGGTGAATATTATAGCATAATTTAGCTAAAGAAGTTTCATTTCGATTATATTTCATAATACAACATAGTGATAAACAATTTTAACACCTTAATAATTTTTATACATTTATTCTAATGTTAAAATTGTAGATAACTGTAATAATTCATTGTGCTAGTATTTCATAATGATTATTTTTTAAATTTATTTCAAGCTCTGCATAAGAGTTTTTATTTACCGTGAATTTAATTTATTAGCCCAAAGGGGCAATAGCCCAGAAAGGCTATTAGTTTCAAAACGGCATTTTGCTCTGTTTCACTATATACACTCACGTTTGGAAAATTGCAACACCAAGAAGGAATCGTCATAATTGAATGCAATTTAATACACAGTTGAGTGGTAGTGGTACAAATAAATGATTAAATGTTCAAAGCAAACAAACAAGAACAAGAGATCAGAATCAGTATTTTGTGTGGCCACCACGCGCCGCAATAAGTGCTGCTACACGACGTGGCATGGAGTCAAACAAAGTTTGAATGTCTGACTGAGGAAGAGCATTCCATATCGTTTGTACGCGTACCCAAAGTTCGTCTGCAGACGCAACAGGACGAGGATCACGAGCAAGACGCCGACCAATGACATCCCACACATGTTCAATTGGCGACATATCCGGGGAACACGCAGGCCAAGGAAGAAGCTGTACCTGCTGCGCTGCAAAGAAGGATTTAACAATCCGAGCAGTATGAGGGCGGGCATTGTCCTGTTGAAATACAGCGCCTGGCAAGCTTTGAAGGAAGGGAACAGCTTCGGGCTGTAGAACTTCACGGATATACCGGTTGCTGTTCAGATTGCCCACAATTCGTAGCAATTGAGATCGTCTATGATATGCTATGGCGCCCCAGACCATAACTCCGGGTGTTCGTCCACTGTGGCGTTCGATAATGCACTCCGGAAGGTGGCGTTCACCGGCATAGCGTCTGACACGAATGCGGCCATCATGGTACCACAAATTAAAGCGGGATTCGTCAGAAAACACGACATGCTGCCAATCAGCACGCCAGTCTCTATGCTGATTGGCCCATTGTAGCCGCAGGCGGCGATGGTCGTGCGTTAGGGGGATCCTGTATAAAGGAGTCCGTGCGCGCAGTCCACACTGCAGCAGACGTCTACGAATTGATGAAGCACACAATGAAACACCTGTAGCTATTGACCACAGTGCTGCCAATTGTCTAGAGGAAGCTGTACGGTCCGTCCGCGCCATGCGGACCAGGTGTCTATCATCGCGAGCTGACGTCACATTTCGGGGTCCACTCCCGGATTTCCGAGTTGTCCGACACTCGTCCGTCCACTGCTTCCAAACGCGCATCACTGTGCTGCTGTTACGCTGCACACGAGAGGCTACTGCACGATACGACAATCCAGCTTCACGAAGGCCGATGATTCTCCCTCGTTCAAACTCTGTAAGTTGTTCAAATCTCGCTCTCTTTCGTCGACGAGGCATAAGTACAGATTGAGTTAACGTCTACCACTAGCAGATAACCACCGATAACCATACACGCCTCGCTACAGCCGTCTATTTATTCGGATCCATCAGCCGTTCAGAGGGCGCTGCTCAGCATACGCATGCGCTACGGATTTGCAATTCTAATCATTTGCATATCATGCGCTACTTTGCATTTCCTGAAAATTTCAGAAGTTACGCGTAAAACAATGCACAAAATGCAGTAAAAAGTGCTTTATTGAGATATATTAAATCTTATTTGAAAAACGTGTGACTTTCATAATGGCATCACTTATACAACATATCCCATTTAATAATTAAAAACAGTTATGTCATATGAACCCCATAGGCTTCAGTGTTAAAATAAACCGGATCGTCCCTACTCCGTCTTGCGGACATGTGAGGGACGAGCGCTCCGTCCACTGTGTTGGTCTATCTCTTATATGGTCCATGCTGGTTTCCCTGTGACGTCAGAAACCGAACTCGACGCATGCGTCTATGTCTCAGTTTCCCAATGCACAAACCTTTTAATTAAATATTAATGACCGGCCAATTAAATATTTATACTTTTTTGCGGTGTCTTTTGTGAGCCTTTCTCTAATGATCGTTCGGATGTCACGTTCTAGGATATCCTCGGGACAACCAGTTTATGTCCCATCGACCATATAACTCCTACTTACTACACCATGAGGACATATGGGAGGAATAGAATCTCTTAAATACATGCTGTCGAGTGCTTAATATCAGATTTCAGTGTATCCTTGGGACATCCGATTTAGGTCCCATCGACAGCGTAAATCCTGCTTACTACAGCATAAGGACATATCGGAGGAATAGAATCTCTTAAATACGTGCTGTCAAGTGCTTAATATCAGATCTCAGTGCATCCTCCAGACATCCGATTTAGATCCCATCGCAGCGAATGGTACATTATTAGAATTTGAAGTCCTACTTACTAAGTCCTCAAGGCATTCGGGAATGCCCCGATTTTCTCCTGAACACTTCCTCCTAGATGCTTAACGTCCCATCTCGGTGCATCCTCGGGACATCCCATTTAGGTCCCATGATTAAAGTACTGGGCGTTATACGGATTTGAAGTCCTACTTACTAAATCTTCAGGACATTCCGGAAAATCCACTATTCTCTGAAACACATCCTCCCGAATGCTTAATTCCACATCCTAGTATATTTTTGAGAATTTTTAAGGCTATATTTTATCTAATTTAAAGCAGGTAATTGCGGTATTAGGTAACGCTGAATATTTGCGACGGAAAACTGCTTTAATTTGTTCTTAACCCAAACCAGTGGAGTTTAAATAATTGGTTTGGGACGTGCGGGGTTAATTGCACTTTTGCCATGACTGATCGTTGAAGTCTGCCAAAAGCAAAACAAGTTATAAATTGCTGAAACCTGCTTTTAAACTTCGGTTTTAGATGTCCGAGCTAGCTAGGCTAGTATTGTTTCGACTCATACCACTTGTCTTTAGTCCATTCCAAATCATACAACTCATTGTGCTGCTTGCATTGTCGGAGCGGCCAATTAAATATTTATTCTTTTCTGTGGCGTCTTTTGTGCAATAAGCCACTTTTCGATGATTTATTCCTCGGAAATAAAAACATTTATCTCAATTACTTCCGCGCCGATAAGAATCTAGATTAATAACTGCTTTCCGATGAAAAGAGAGAGGAAACTTTTTAGTGCCATTTCGAATAATTTATTCCCTCTTTCGCCTGTTTTTTTCTTTCCGATCTCTAGGAACGACGAGAGAGAGAGAGAAATGAGGAAAAATCCGATTAGAAATTAAATGGAATCGAAAGCAGAGCGTGAAAAACAGCTCTGGAGAGAAAGAGAGACAATGTAAAATAATAGAAGTGTTCTCTCGTCTAGGCGTTGTCCAATCGATATTATGGCGTTTTCATTACTCTTCTACCTGCTTTCGGCTTTATTTGGAGAAATTCCTTCGAATAATAGTCAGTTTCTGAATTAAATCGAATGAATACATCTAGTGTGTTTTTTTGGGACAGCTTTTGAAATGTTAAATGTGTTTTAAATTTGCTTAATTGATGGAAATATTTTTTTGACTTCCTTCTACCAAGGAAGTACGTAATCGCTAAAAATTTCGAGTATATCAGAATTCAACGGAAATATCCGTTTTAGCCTTTCTCGAATCATTTTCACTATTTTTTTCGCTATGCCTCTATGCACCGACAGAATAAAGGATGTTTTAATCGAAAACGAATTGTAAAATGTATTAAATATGGCTTCTTCCATGACGTCTGTACGTAGGTATCTCGCGAAGCTCAGAAACCCCGAGCCGTAAAACGTTCAAATTTCGCATATGGGATTGCCATGGCATCTAAATGTGCACGCGCCTTTTTGATTGCAATCGGTTGCCAAAAGTATATACAATGTGAATCTGAACGAGTGGGCAAAACTTTAGGGGATGATAGCAGGCAGCTGTACGAATGATATTCGTCATAGTATGTATGGGTCGTAACGAAAGCGGTAAGAAGTTAAAGGGTAGTTTTCCACTGTCACATTTAAAAAATTAACAAAAGAATGAGAGGAGATATTGCAAAAAACATTTGTTTAGCAAAACATGCTCATAGATATTGCTCAAAAGAATTTTCGCCAGCTGTAATCGAGGCTTCACATCCGCGGGATAAGGACTGGCGAGCATTTGCGAAGACGCCAGACATTTCCCGAATATCGCCGGCAAGAACGGTAATCGTGGTTACTAGATCCGTATTGGTTTCAATAAGGTACTCGCAGATTAGGCTTTTCATATGGCCCCAACAGAAAAAAATTCCAAACACGAGAGATCCGGTGTGCGTATCCAAATGATCAGAAGCTTGTTGTTGCGTGTTCCTTTATTTAAGGACCAAGATAATTTACTGTACATTTATTTACAATTTATTTACAAGCCGTATGCCACCTGGCATGTTTACAAGCGTTATGCACCCTGGCGTGTAAATTCATACATCATACTAGTTTTCTGCCACCTGGCAGATACGATGGGACTACATCAATTAGCGGTAATACGCCCGAAATATTGGCGTGTCCGCTGTCTTTACGTTCTATATCGCAACTATCTCTTTGTGCGGTGCGCCCTCTGGTCCAAATCACCGCAATCACCGAGGAGACCAAAACATCCGGTGATCTTGGTAGGCAAGCTATGGAACCACCTCGACCCATCCATCGCCCTGAAAATTTCGTGGTTGCATCGTTTCGTATCCAGCAGTCTTTTCGGGAATACACGGTAAAAAATGTCGTTTTGTGCGACGACACAACTTTTCATACCATTTATTTCCAGTGCCACCTAGCGGCTGGCCGTTTGAGGCCTGACCATGCATTACAGTATAACGCATATTGCTCGTATAGCTGTCTTCTATCATCCCCTAAAGTTTTTCCCACTTATTCAGATTCACCCTGTATATTATATACACTTTTGTTTTTTGTTTAGATTTTATAGTCCATGTTAGACCTTCATTCATTATTTTTTAAAATTTATATATAAAGCTCTTGCCCAACCTTTATTTTCACAATCGTTAGTCGAGGTAATATACCTTCAGTTACAGAAGTGTTTTACGTGACAAAATTATTCATGTTTGGGCAGTGACAAATAAAAAAAAAATAAAACACCAAGTACAGTTAAAAAAATCTGAAAGGTTTCAGATCTTAAATTACGTCCAAAGGGGCGTTTTTAAGCGTTTTCTGTGTTACCTTTATTTTATAATTATCATGTTCTTCTCACTTAAACCATAAAATTCAGTTCAACAGCAATATCGCAAAATAATTTTTATGAGCATATCTTTAGAATTTCCGATACACAGTTCCGCGCGCTGGAGAAAAAAAGGTTTTTTTCTCCCTATAGTGTTGCCATTGCTCGCTTTTAAATCGTTGAGTTTGTTCATGAAAACTTCGTTAAAGGTTTACAAAATATGAAATCGATAATAAAACAAATTCAAAATTCGGGCTTCCAGACGCGAATATTCGGGTGGAAACGTACATCATTCAAAATTGGATGGCTCTAGGTACCGTTTTTTTTGTCACATTTGAGAAATATACATACATTGACGCAAATTCTTCATTATTTAATTTCTTTAAATATAATACAGGGCTGCAATATTTTGTGGTAACAGTTTGAAAAGTGATTCAGACTTTTCAAATTAAATTAAAAATTAGAGGCAAATTGAAATTAGAGTTTCTGTACGAAAACTCAAGCAATGCAGCCAGCGGACATGAAAACAGATTTTACGGTGCCCTAAACTGAAAGTTTATTTTTGTTCCCACTAGGCAAAAAGACATTGAAGTTGGTGCACGAACTGAGATAATTCACTGTTCGACTAAGAGTTTCAAATATAAACAAATGTCGGCCTAGCGCCAGTTTTAAATTGCTGACAATTCTAACTGTTTCATGCAGAGGAACTACAGGCATAAAAATCATAACCGGAACATAAGAACCACATAATTCAATCGCTTTTAAAGCAAAAAATTCACAATTTACCAAGATGTAAGAACCACAAATTGAGCTCATCGAGCCAGGTAACAGATTGGGTATATAATATTATACATGTTCGGCGTGACCGATTGCAACCAAGAAGGACAAATCCACTAAAGTATTAAATGTAAACAAATATGTCCGCTATTATAATCAAAAATTAGGCTTAGCCGCATGTAAAAAACTTTTAAATTGTTCATAATTCCACAATTGTTGCACGCAAGTTAAAAATAAAGGCATAAAATCGTAGCCACAAAAAAATTCATAAGAACAAAAAATTCAATCATTTTTAAAGCAAAAAATGCACAGTTTGCAAACTTATAGGAATAAAGTAACTGAGCTCACCGAGCTGAGTAACAGAGCGGATATATGTATGTATACAAATATGCTTTTGGGCTTATATATGTATGTATACAAATATGCTTTACAAATATATTTATATGCTTTTGGTGTGGCCGATTGCAACCAATTGCAACGACTGTGCGGTGACAGCTAGATAATACAGTGGTGGCCAAAATTGTGGACACTTTTGGAAATTTTCATGTTTTTGAACTTTGTATGCTTATAGAAAACGTTACGTTTCACAAAATGCAAACTTGTATATATCATTTTAAAGAGAATTTATTACTGAGTTCAGTACAAAACACAAAATTCAATTATTTTCAATACAAAAAAGTTAAACGATAATAGTTATCGATATACATTAGATAGTGATGATTGTAGTGAGTTATCAGTACTTAGTAGGGTACCCTTTATTTTTGATTACAGCTTCACATCGACGTTTCATTGAGCTGACAAGAGTTTTAAGCTCTTCTTTCGTTATTACATGATGCCAGGAAACAATTATAGCCTCAATTAGTTCCCTTTTATTTGATGGGCGCCTCATTCGGACAAGAGTTTTCAAACGGTTCCACAAATTTTCGATAGGATTGAGGTCAGGACTGGTTCCTGGCCATGACAACAATTTAATGCTCTTTGTACGAAACCACTCTTTCGATATTTTGGCCGTGTGGCAAGGAGCAGAATCCTTCTGAAAAATAAATGAAGCATAGTTGGGAAAGAGATCTCTGATGGAAGGTAGAAGTTTTAGTTCTAGAATAATGTCAATGTACTTTCTGGCATTCAGTGTCCCATCGATGACATGAAGGCGACCAATACCATCTGCTGACATGCATGACCAAATCATAACACTAACTGGGTTCTGCACAGTTGCTTGAATGCAGTCAGGATGTAGCTCTTCTCCTATTCTACGTCTCACATATTTTCGCCTATCACTACAGAATAACGATATCTTACTTTCATCACTCCATATAACTTGTGACCACTGATCATCTGTCCAATTAATATGTTCCTTTGCCCACTGTAGTATTTTTTTTTCGTTGCTGAAAATTAAGGCTTTTTTCGTGGAATTCTACCTCTCAGTCCAACATCTGTTAATCTTCTTCTGATTGTTCTTGAACTGACAGAAACACCAGCATCATTCAGATCACTTCTGATGGCTGTTGATGACATTTTTTTATCTTGGAGACATGGTCTTTTTATTCTTCTGTCATCAATAGATGTGGTGCACCTTTTTCGGCCTTTTCCTTCTTTGTTTTTTATTGAATTTGTCTCCTGATATCGTAAACAAAACTTTCAGACTCCAGATGTAATCACTGAACCACCCACCTGTCTTGCAATTTCAGCATAGGAAAGTCCACTTTCTCGTAACACAATAAGATTACATCTCTTTCTAGGTGTCCAGTCTACTCTTTTATTTGATGTCATTGCTTCTTGACTAAATATTAAAAATTTTTACAAAAATTCCTACTTGTAATTGCAGTGTATAAGAAATACGTCCTCCTTCTACAGAACAAAGCAAAATAATGAATTGTTTCAAGTGTAAACATGACGTCAGCTTCTACTGGCAGTTACTAACATTTGATTGGTTCTCAGAACAAGAACAGTGATTGGCCAGGAAAGCTAGACATTACAAACCACTTCATAACTGTGTTTTTTATTTATATTAAAGTACATACAACTTTTTTTGTATTGCAAATTATTGAATTTTGTGTTTTGTATTGAATTCAGCAATAAATTCTCTTTAAAATGATATATACAAGTTTGCATTTTGCGAAACGTAACATTTTCTGTAAACATACAAAGTTTAAAAACATAAAAATTTCCAAAAGTGTCCACAATTTTGGCCACCACTGTATAGCAGTCCCATTTGCAAAAATTCAAAGTTCTGAGACTAATCATTTTTTAGTTATGCGAGTTATATACGTACGTACAGAAGTCACGAAAAAATCCCTTTTGAATCCATCTTAAATCCATTTTAGAGGAAAAGACTCCTTTATTCTGCCCGTGCGTGTAGATATCACGTAAAAAAAGCTTCTAAATGGATTCGATTGCGTCAAAATTGATATTTTTTTCTTGAACTATGATACTCGGAATTTTTCGCGGTTACAATACTTCCTTTTCTTCGTTCAAGGAAGTAATAAAAAACAAAAACATATCCTAATATATCCTACCGGATCTGTATTTCGGCATTCACTTTATTTCCAGTTTTACATAATGTCATTTCATTTTCGCCACCAAAAAATTAAACAAATACCTCACCGGAAAGACACCAAGAAAAATATGAAATTCCGTTATAAATCCACATCTCCGGAATCTGTCTTTTACATCATCTTTGACACGTTATTCAATTTGCCGTATTACGTTTTGTTTACCTTTCTGCTTTAACTTCTGATCAAATTTCGCACGAGTCCCCACACAAAAAATAAGAAATAATAATAAGAAAAATTAATACACATCAACAACTGGGGAAGAAATTTCCATTTTCATTTCTGTACGAGCGCGACAGACGAGCCGATCTATCTATACGAGCCGAAGCGGCATTTCTCGAGTGTAGAGTCGGTTTCTCATCTTCAGTCTGGCTCCACCTCCAACCTTTGTCATTCAAATTTAGAACTCCGCTTGCCGGCGAAAAGGCAAGCGGGAAGTAAATAAAAGGAGGCATCGAGGACTTCCCGGGGACAGTCAACTTCAATTGTTGATCTAAATCGACGATTTTTCGCCGCGCTTTAAAGAATGTGGTTTGCAAGTTTTTGAGGGCTCGTCGCTGGCGCTCGATATGCAAAGAAGCCAGATCTACAAGTAGGCAATCTATTTAATATATGAAAATTAGCACTGTGTATGTATTGTTGCAAAGAAAAGTGCAGTTATAATTTTCTGAATTTTTACTAAATGAATTCTGGGCTATTATTTTTATTAAAATTAAACTCTGAGCTATTGTTTGTATATAAATTCATTTTCAAAAGAAGTTGTTGAAAAAATTAATTTTTAGAACAGAAGTTAAACAATAATTTATTAGCACTGGATGTACTCGATCCTAACTTTTTCGTCCGGATCACTTTTCAAATAAAAGAATATTGCCGCTCAGTGTTACTGCCATGCATTAACTTTAAAAGAGAAATACAGAGCGTATTTAAAGGCAACCTAAGTACAAGAATATTACTATTTAATGTTCTTATCTTTCGGATGAGATTTTTGTGCCCTTAGTTAACCTGCGTGCAATAATTGTGGAATTATCAACAATTTAAAAGTTTTTTAAGTCCGGCTAAGCCTAAATTTTGGTTATGATTTACATTTGAAGCCTAGCAGAATAGTGGACTTGTTGCCAATCTAGAGAAACTAAACTTCGCAACAACAAAGTAACGTCTTCTTTTATTATCGCGAATTAAATTGTGCTTGATTCATTCTGGAATTATCATTTAAGTTATTAGCTGGTTTTTGAGTACAAATTATAATTTTAATCGTAAAAATTGTTTTTTAATTGTTTTAACTGTACTTGGTGTTTTATATTATTCTATATTTTTCAATTTTTAATGAAAACATTTTGAATTTTTATGTATTTTACCTTACCGCGAAGTGAGAACTGAATTAAAGAGTAGCGCATGCGCATTGGGTAAGCGGCGCTGAATCGTCCGCGAAAATCTGTTTCCTTTTCATTTGTTTAATTTCTTTTACACATCGTTTTAAATTTATTACAATATTTGAATAGAACTTGTGGTAATACTTACTATAATTTTTGCTCACTCTGATAAAATGAATGAGATGTAACGCTGTTAAGTGAACTTAACACCGAAGTGTGGCTATGGTAAATAAATAGTGAACTTTAACGAGTGCATTTATTCTATTGCGGTTTATGCGCTATCGACGAAGTTGATTTAATTCCAAATTCTTTAACTGTTAATGCAGTATGATTAAATGAAATGCTGGAAAATTGAGTGTAATTTAATATTCCGTACAAGGAAGTCATGTGGTGTACACATCGGATTTTATTATCAAGAGATACTACAATTTGCATAGAATTTCACTAAAATTATTTTCCTTTTAACAAAACTAGTAACAAAACATTTACGAAAGTGTAGTACAGAAACTCATAAAAAAAATCACACTAACAATAATGATAATTTCGTCCCTGGAAACTTGCGGGTTTCTTTTCTTTTTTGTATCAACGGCATATTCATGGCTAAGACCTGCTAACGAAGAGGGAAAACTTAAATAGAAAATTTAGCCGAACCGAAAACCCGTGGGATATTAACGATTTCAGCCCACGGGAACTCATTAAATTTCGAAGAACAAAACCGGGATCTTCGAGAATATTCCTAAATCTTATCTCTGATTTGCCACGCGTAACTTCTTGAATGCCGGAAAGATAATAATCATTTTATTGTAGTTCTAAGTATCTCGTCCCCCAGTGGAACAAGGTACATTTTAAATGTATGGCATTAAAAATGAATTCTATTGCGCTAATTCCTTTTGAGAATTCGAAAATGAGCCCCGTTTGCTGCGAAAGAGAAGTGTATTCTTCTCGCGTTTAGTTGTTAGTAAATCTTCAAATATTACGCGTAATAAATACATTAAACGCTAAAAAATATTATTATTCAATTTCCTCGCAGCGTTATTTTACGCCTTTTTGCACCAACTCTATCGCCCGAAAATCGAGACGGGGGGTTGGATTATGAGAATCATTTAACTTTCGAAGGGCGCGTTTACAGTCAGATTATTACGAATGTCACGGATAAACTATCGCAATTTTATTTCCTTAAAAGAAATACAAATTCAAATAACAATACCATCCATTAGGGTATCTTCATTTTTTCTTACCTGTAACTGGAATCTGGAATGTTCTTATTGTCTTCTTTGGTATTCCTTACGCCTCCAGACATCCATAAACATTTAGAGGAGAGGAATGTGCAGCCGGCTCCGTGAAATCATAAGAATGAAAGAATGAAAGTCACTTTCCTGTTTGATTCCGCGTGGTAGGTCGTTTCTTGTATTAGGCTGGCTAAAACTTCAACAGTTTGAAGATAAAGGTTCTTCATGGCAAATTTTTATGAACGGATTGGGACTCGTTGAAATCGCTATTAAGGTACGTTCATTTTTTCTTACCTGTAACTGGAATCTGGAATGTTCTTATTGTCTTCTTTCGTATTCCTTACGCCTCCAATCATCTACAAAGTTAGAGGAGGGGAATGTGCAGCCGGCTGCGTGAAATCATAAGAATGAAAGTCACCTTTCTTGTTTGATTCCGCGTGGTGGGTCGGTTCTTGTATTAGGCTGGCATAATGTTCAACAGTTTGAAGAGAAATGTTCCGGCGCGGCAAATTTTTACGAATGGATTGGGACTCGTTGAAATTACTGCTTACTTTTTCATTTTTATGATAACTAGTTTAGGCGGCTGTCAGCGCGAGAGGCTTGTTTTTAAAGAAATAAAGCAAATATAAAAATATGTACGGCAATATCTAACACTGTATCGAGTATTCTAAAGATAGGCTGGTTTTGGATAGCTCGTGATTCTTGACACTGAGGGGAATTTTATATGGCTTAAATGCGAAGGACTATTGTTTTCGTTTTGCGATTTCGCATTGAAGCACTATAAACGGCTGTATCACTTTTCAAACTGTTGCCACAAAATACTGCAGCCCTGCATTATATTTAAAGAAATAAAAAATGAAGAACCTGCATAAATGTATGTGTGTTTCTCGCATTGGGTAAAACAACGGTACCTAGAGCCATCCAATTTGGAATAACGTACGTTTCCACCCGAATACGCGCATGTGGAAACCGGAATTTGGAATTCGTTTTTTTATCTATTTCATATTTTGTAAAACTTTAAACGAATTTTTGATGAACAAACTCAAGCGATTTAAAAGCGAACAATGGCAACACTCTAACGGGAGGAATCCTTTTTATCTAAAGCGCGCGGAACTGTGTGTCAGAAATTCTAAAGATATACCCATTTTAAAGTTATTTTGCGATATTGCTGTTGGACTGAATTGGTGGTTTAAGTGCGAAGATCATGATATTTAATAAATGAAGGTGACACACAAAACGTTAGAAAACGCCTCTTTGGTCGTAACTTGAAATTTGAAACCTTTCAGATTTTTTTTCATTTTTTTCCCTGCAAAATAAACAGAACATTTTGATATTTTCATTAACACCAGAGATGATATTATTTTTTCAAACCTCATCTTCTTTTTCTGGATCACTTTTCAAATTGTTCCCACCAAATGTTACGTATCGTTATGTAATGCTTTTGAAGATATAGAACGGCGAATATATAAAAAAAGGTATAAGGCAAGACAAATAAAAGGATGTTTCCATTAAACGTTATCTATGTTTATTCTTTTTACAGTAACAGTGTGGATTAATAATAATATTATAGAATACAAAAAAAGGTCTAACACTAACAAAAGGATTTTGCCACTGAAGTTTCTCGCAAAGCATCTCTCTCTCTCTCTCTCTCTCTATATATATATATATATAAGCGAAATACCACTGACTCATCACGAGATCTCCAAAACTATACACCCGATTGACTTGAAATATTGCATAGTTACTCATTCCACCATGTAGACGCGCACTCAGAACGGATTTTACATAAATCCTGTCAAAAATAGATTTTTGTTATACCATCACAGGCGAAAAGTATACATTACAACTCACATTATTATTTATTAATCCTACATTATAACTGCATTATTCTTATCTCTCTATATACAGTGCTCGACATTAAAATGCAACACCAAGAAGGAGTGGTCAGAAAATTATGCAAATTTTCGAGTAGACGCACGTCACTGAGTTATGCGAATGATGTGAAATGCGCAGCTCTCCGACGCACCTGAAGTAAGATATAAGGGAAGGAGCATGCAGAATGGGATTTATTTGTGTCGTTATTTCTGCCAGACGAATTATCGAAGAAAGTTGGTTTTTTGTCCGGGAGGATATGTGTAATAGGAGAGAATGCCAGGCCGCCGTCAACGAAGGCACTTCCAGCAGAAAGACGATTTTACGAGCGGTATGGTGATCGGACTGAGAAAGGCGAGTTGGTCCTCACGTCAAATCGCAGCTGATACCCACATGGAAGCGAGCACGGTGCATCGGCTATGGCGAACATAGTTGGAACAAGGAAATGTGGGAACACGGAGGGGTGCAGGTGCAGCCAGAGTGACGTCAGCACGCGTGGGTCGACGCATCCACTGACAAGTTGTGGCGGTCCCGCAAGTCACTTGTACCGCGATTCTGCAGCATGTGCAAGACACCCTGGATGTTCCCGTGTCGACGAGAACCATTTCCCGTCAATTGGTTGAACGTGGCCTACACTCACGGTGTCCGTTAAGAAGACTGCCACTGACCCCACAGCATAGACGCCAACGTTTAGAATGGTGCCGGACTGGAGCTATGTGGATGACAGAATGGCGAAACGTCGTGTTCTAAGATGAGTCACGCTTTCGTTTATCCAGTGACAGTCGCCGCATACGTGTGTGGCGTTGACCTGGAGACCGACCTAATCCGGCAGTAACCGTGGAACGCCCAACCGCGCGACAGCGTGGCATAATGGTTTTGGGCTCTATTGCCTACGATTCCAGGTCACCTCTAGTTCGCATTCAGGGCACTATGATGGCCCAACGATAATTGGATAATGTACTGCGGTCGGTAGCAATCCCCTACTTTCAGGGGCTGTTGAGCAGGATAACGCCCGACCACACAGTGCTCGCATCTGCCAACATGCTCTGCAAGTTGTACAGATGCTTTCCTGGTTCACCGTACTCTCTTGACATGTGACCAATCGAAAATGTGTGGGATGTGATTAGACGCCGTTTTCAGACTCTGCCCCTGCCTCGCTCCGAAGGCGAACTGTGGCAAATGGTTGAAGGGGAATGGAGAGCCATCCCTCGGGACACAATCCGCACTCTTATTGACTCTATGCCTAAACATGTTTCTTCGTGCATCGCTGTCTGCGGTGGTCCTACATAGATATACATATCCAAATTCTCTTACAAATAATTTCTTTATTTAAATTTTAAATTTTTTCCCCGTTTCCTTTCTGAATAAAATATTCGTCTTTTGTTTTCACCGCGTTGCTCTCTCTTACTGGTATCGCTTTCCAAATCGAATATTTCAATTGCCTGTAAAACGATTTTGTTACATTTTGACTCTTAATGCGGAAAGCTAACTTTACAGGCAATCTACAAAGATTTAACATTAGTATTGGAAAAATTAATTGCGTTTCGCATGTTTTATATAAACATCATTTTATTTTAAAATATTCATTAGTAAAATGTTTATTTTTGTCTTAAGTACATCATATATATTATTATACATTTTCATATAAAATAGGCGTTTGGGTATATTATTGAGTTATAAATATATGCCTAATTTTTGATTTCACTGAATTATAAATATTATTATTCATCGTAATGTCCGAGTTTGAAATTTTTAATGGCTGATAATACGTATTATATTAAAATAATATACTTTGTACTTAACATCAGTGTTATATTGGTACTCTTTAATTATACATGCTGTTTTCTTTTATGATATATACATATTTTAATTTTGTATTTTGTAAACTAGTATTGAAGGGTACTAATTACTATTATCTATTAAGTGACAATTGCTGCAAAGTTATATATGGGCAATTTAATACCCCTGGATTTATATTACATGTACGTAGTTTTGAAATTTGTTTTAATATCTATAGTATATATTATACTGAAACAATATACTGTTACGAATTTCACATTTATTTGGCTATTTATTTAGAATTGTAATTAGACTTGCTTCATGTTGCCTTAGCAACGCAGACGATTTTTGAAGAGAAAGCTACGTCGAAAAAAAAATAGCAATAAAAATAAAAGAGCGCGCGCATTTAATGATTAATAAATAAATATCTCCTAATTACTGTTGCCATCCAGAAAAATCTAGAAAAATCGAGATTGTTCTACTGATAATTAAAAAAAGCTTATAAAAGCCGAGGTGAAACAGCTCATCTGAGTTAGTTGTTGTTGTTGCTGTTATACTTGTAGCTGTAAAAAGCGACTGCTGTTTGTTTACTTAATGCTGTATTGATTGTAGCGATTTCGCTGTGAGATAGAACTATTTTATCTGTTTTGAATTGAGTTTTTGCTAAACGTTTGAGATATTGTGATATTGTGCGAAGATCTGTGAAGAAATATTTCAGCATTTTAATTTATTTGTTGTGGAAGAATAAATTTTTGTTAACTTTTTAACGACTTGTGCATTCAATATATAACGAACCCGTACGCACATAACAATACTTTGTATTTTAATATATGTTGTGCATTATATAATATGCTGTTATTTCTGATTATTTTCTATCTCAAAGTCATTTATCTTCTTGGATTACAAATATAATGTCGTTATATCAGTACTCCTGAATTATACATGCAGTCTAACTTATGATTTATCCATAATTACAATTTAAATTTGTATTCATGTACTATAGGGTACTAATTACTAATATTCGTCATGTAATATTTATTTTAAATTAACTTAGGGGCAATTTTATACTCAATGATGTACATTATCTGCATGTTGATCCGTACTTTTCTATAATATTTATAGATTTTCAGTATAATTTTGCTAACCAGTAATATACTTTCCAATATAACCCAGACAATTCATAATTTAAAGTCTATTAATAAATTTGGTTGAAACAATATATTGGCAGACAATACTATATTATATTTATTAACACATATTGTTATTTAGTCTTTTGAACGTGTGACATGTTTGGCATTGTATCTCAATATAAGTGTATTATATTATTAATTATTTAATCATTTTATTACATGTATTTCTTCTTCTTTTCCTTTTTGTAGTTAGTTATGTGAGCATTTAGGCCATAGTAATTGTACTCACTGCTGGGCAGTTAATAGCCCCTATGTGGCAATGTATTTTTTTGCTTTTGTTTCAATAAATGCCCGGATGGTTGGACGTGTAGCGTCTGGGGGGGCGCTTTTGGTTCGTTGACCTGCCCTCTGGGTGTCCCATGCACGGGACGCTCGTGGGACCCCATCTTTCGTCTCTGCTCTAGATAGTGGGGAGTACGGTGCTAAACCGGTTAACCATTATGGTAAAGGAACAGTGTCCGTGCTCTCCGTCACCTGTTACCTATCCTACTGAGCAGAGGCCGTTCTCGTTCTGTATTCGGGCTATCATTTTGAAATAAAGATTACTTATTGCTGCTTGCTCTGTCTTTTTTCCAAATTTCATCCCTTTCTGACCACTCCTTCTTGGTGCTGTATTTTCAATGTCGAGCAGTGTATAAGCGAAATACCACTGACTCATCACGAGATCTCCGAAACTACACACCCGATTGACTTGAAATTTTCATAGTTACTCATTCCACGACGTAGACGCGCACTAAGAGCCGGTTTTACGTAAATCCTGTCCAAAATGGATTTTTATTCTACCATCACAGGCGGCACTAAGTCAAAACTCTTTTTTTTGTGAGTGAGTTTTGACTGGGATTCACTGACTGGCAGTATATTTCCCGACTTTAAATTTAAAAAATTTACATTCATTATCAATTCGAAAATAGATATTTCGCCCATATAAGAAGTTTAGGTTCACATTCAAATAGATAGTGTGCCCAGCAAAGCGGACGGGTGTTAACTAGTTACTCGTACAACAGAGCGAATACAAAAATGTATGCCAACACTTGATTGTATCGGAAATTATAAGGACAGGGTGCGTTTGTAAGGTTTTAGTTAAACTAACAAAGTTTTATTTTAATTTAAATCTTTCTATCTCTTCTATGTTTCAACTTCCCGTCAGAAGAAGCGCGCGTTTTCAGCTTATGCTAATTTGAAGTACAGCCAAGTACTATTTAAACCAGAGGTAGAAACCTCTCAGTGCGAGAGAGCTTTTAGTCTCGGATCACGGTCATTCTGTTCGACGTTCGCCTGACCAGCTAGCAGCTAAAATTATAAGCCATAGTGCTTACTACGTGATTGCATATTGAAATAAATTGAAGTGCGCTAGTATTTTCTTGCTACGCACCATTTAGTTAGAGGCCAACTCCGCGATTTAGCTCTGTGAGCAAAGATTTACTTAAATTTATATTTAGCCTAGTTTAAATTTATCTGATTGTTAAGTTAGGCCCAAGTGTGGTCTTTTACTTTCTGTATCCCTCCCGAGTTGGGAAGTGTGTAAATAATAGTGATTTAATAAAAGAGGATTTTAAATCCCTTTCAAGTGCAGTTATTCTCCAGCACAGTATCTACACCAGAACAAAGCTCATTTCAGCTCCCTGTTCCAGATCAGGACTTTAGGACTTTAAGGAGTTACTTCAAAATATTTGCTAAAGCTATGCACAGAACACTCAGTCCTGACACGTTTACAGATTTGATGATCTTGTTGTTGAATTTTATGCGTGGTAAGTGATGTTTAAAAATAAAATTAAAAGCAAAAAAATAATGTCAGAAGGACTAAGTACAAAAGAAATCGCGAACTGTGCGACAGAATAAACATTCTTAACAAGTTTTCAAAAGGGACATTAAAATATGAACCCTTTCGGATGTTTTATTTAAAATTTTTATTTATAACCTTTACAAAAGCATCAAACGTTGTCCTAAATGCTGCGTCAATTTTAAGTGTTAATGAATGCCTGGATTTTAAGACAACTTATTGTATTATATCTTGCGCCGGAAAGGAAAAAGGAGTAATTAAATGTAAAACTGAATACAAAAGTGTCCCCCAATTTCGATCGAAATATTCAAACGCCAATCTAAAATATGGATCTTAAAAATATGTAAAGTGGCAGTTGCCAAGGGAATAAGCGATTTAGTAAAGCATTTTGATAGATTCCTCCCAACGTACCTGCTATTAAAGCGTCTAAATAAAAAATAAATATATATGTATATATATATATAGAGAGAGACGCGTCGCAGCGAAATCAAATTTCCCTCCCAAGCCGTTCGCGACTACGGTCACAAACTTCTTTGCCAGTTCCTCGGAGAATTCCCTGGTGGGCGTCTTGCGCCGACAAAACCGCAAGAAAAAGCACATCCAGGAAAGGCCGTCGACGGAACAGTGCTAGGAAAAAATTTGAAATTCAAATGACGTCCTTTCCGCATATTTTTTCCTCTCCTCTCCACCGGAATTAAGTCGAGTAAAGTCTGAGCCAAGTACCGACTCGTTGTCATGAAATGTTCTGCTCAATTTTCTGGGCTATCTAGAGACAGCGGAAAACTGGGATGCTTTTGTAAATTGCGTGGTGATATTTGTTTATTTTTTTTCGCCACAACTTCGCCACTTGAGAAGACGAAAGTGATAAGAAGTCACTTACATTAATGAGTGCACGGAACTCGCGACTGCCTGTGGCAAAAGCTTCACTTTAGGTAATAGTCTGGCTGTCGGTTACTCGCGTTGAAAGCGTTCCTTTCGCAAGCAGTCGGTCGGAGGTTTTAACTTCTCCATTTTTTTGGTGGGATACAGCTTTCATAATGAGCAATCCCGTTAATTTCCTTAAGATTAAAATATCAGGATTACTTTCGTATAACAAAAATTGGTATTAAATTGACACCCGTCTGGTGTAATTAAATGTTTAATACAAAAATGGCATTATCTTAGAATTTTAATATTTTTTAGACGTTAGGCTTTAGCGAAGTATTTTTAGCGTTCGCCAGCCTACATACATGGAAAGGGAGGTAATGTTTCAGTCCAAAAATTCGATCGTAAGTTTTCGGTGAATAGCACGAACGAGGGTTCTCATGATACGTATTCTCGATGTTTACTATGACCTTTGTATGTCCGTGCGGCTGTACGCGCATGACGATTTTTTCGCCTGCGACAATTTTTATACGAAACTTCAAAAAAATACTCTGCATTCATGTAAAAAATTCATTAGATTTGGGATAAAATTGGACAACCGGAAGTAGTATTTTACACGAAGCCCACGATAGTCTTTCATGTACAACTGGAACTGGTACTTTAAATAAAGTCAATAACACTTTTGAATGAAACACCGCATTGGAATGCAATCCAACACTTTTCAATTTTATTATTTAAGATTTTTATCGATGGCAAACGTATTAAATTTAGACTAAAATGCATAAACCTAAGGAGATGAGATAATCCCAAAATTCTCGAAATCGGTATTTAAAACTCGTATTTGATAGAAAACAATAGTTATAAGCATGCAACGACATCAATATCATAATGAAAACGAGGTGTCGTTAGGAAGCAGCTAAATGCATTAGGCTCAATTCTCAATGTATCGTGCCGCTCGTGTATCGAATTCACTTTTCAAATAAAATGATGCGGCCACTCAATGCTTTAGCTATGCTTTACTTTTAAAGAAACAATTTGCTTATAATTTAAACAGGAAGCTTGTGGTTTTACACTATGTTTAAATGGCAGATTATCGTTTAGTATTAAAAAATTACTACCCAGATACATTTTAACATTAGCAGCATCTGAGGCGCAATAATGCCTAAAAATGCAATAAAATTTTTATTTCTCTCTATTTTCTACATTTCATTTCATTGTATATTATTGCATTGCACTGTGTATTATTGCATTGCATACGATTACATTTTACTTCGTTTTATTATAATGTATTATACAGAGGCTGTTCGCACATTTTTTAGACGATGTATATTGTATTCACAAAACTAAATTACATAAAATTCTTATGTTTTAAATGTTCTATTTGACATCCCTTATTCTGAACTACCTTTCGACAGCGCCATTTCCAGGATAATAATGCCCTTTGAAGTGTCAGAAAAGGAATTCTATCCCATTCCTCCCGAACAGTTTCCTAGAGTCCCGTTAGGGTTTTTGGACAACGTTTGGATAATGCAGCTTTTAAAAGTCCGAAAGCACAAAAATCCATAGGTGACACATCGGGAGATTTAGTAGGGATATCATTGAAGGGTATGGCCTCGATACCAGTTTTTTATTCCATTTCTTTTAGGAAATTTACAGTGGATTTTGATGTGTGACTGCTAGCTTTGTCCGGATGGAGTCTCACAGATGGATGGCACTGTGGGTAAAGCGATGGTATTTCATTCAGAAACGTTGGCGACAAAATATGTTCCTGATAGTATTTCGAGTTAATCTTGACATTTTTTTGCACTGTCTATATTTTTAACTTGCCATTATAAGAAAAACCAGCAACTATCAGGAATATCTTAGAACACAGTACAATTGCAATTACTTCTTTGCAGCAAACGATTTTTTACTACCGCTTACCAAAATTGTCTAAAAATGTGCGAACAACCTCTGTATTACATTATACTGCATTAGACATAGCTTGCTGTATAAAATCTGGGCAAAGTTTATAGAATCTTTGCACATATCTCTTAAAAATATCTACGTATACTTCCATAAAATGTGCATAGATAACTATGTAGAAGCTGTGTCTAAACGTTTACAGAATTCAACAGGAGATCTCTACCAAGTTTATGGAAATGCTAGTAGAATACTCTAATTAAAAGAATCCCGTAACATTTTTTTTTTCTTAAGCGTGTCTTTAAAGTTCAAAAACCACTAATCTGGCACATTTTCTCTTAGCGAATGAACATCTTTGTTAACACATGAAGCGTAATAAAGCCTAAAAATGTAATATAATGCTCAGAAACTTTATTTCTGGCTATACCTATTCTAGAGAACATTTTGCTATTCGTTTGAAGCGAAGTCAGTTGCTGTAAATGTCACGCAAATTTGTACAAGAATTTCACCGAGTTTCCAGATGAATTTTCACGAAGGAAATCTTCGAAGCCTGTTCCTCCTACCCCCGACAAGCCACATGAATGATTGCCCACATGTTTCTCCCTCTGCTCGCTAGCTTTCTGCGCGGTGCGAGATAAAGTGCTGGTGGGAAGAAGTTGCGGTGCTTTTCTTATTCATAAATATCCCTGCTTCTAAAAAAAGCGAATTTGCTGCGTAGGAATCAATCTTTCTCAACTCGACAGTATGAAGACATTCCTATTCGTGTATTGCAACTCCTTAAGCTTCGAATATCTCAATCTTTCCACAGAACAGCTCGAAAGGGACGTGTTCTGTTTTTATGTTCGAGCCTTTATGCCGAGGTAAGACATATATATCATGTTCTCGAAATATTGCTGATACGAAACATGGAACACAGCAATGTAAAACTGAAGTGAAAAAAAAATACATTCGCTGCAGTTTTATGTCATAATGAATGAGAGTACGCAATTCAAGAGCGGCATACATATACTTGTACCAGTACTTTCTTTCGTGTTCTTGAAAAAAAGGAATAAACCCTAAGGAAAATATCTTACAGAATTCCATAAAAATTACTACTATTACCATCTCTGGTTATTACTGATATTACTACTACCTTTAGCTGCTATTACTATTACTATTATTACCGATTGCTACTAATACTCCTATACCACTACCGTCGACTACTTTTACTAGTAATACTTATACTACTGCCATTTGCTGCTAATAAATACGTCTAACCACTCCGCTAGCATTTCTATTACGAATGTTGTCTATGTAGTATCGCTGGATACAACTGCAACTACTACTACTATTACTACTACTATTACCTCTGGCCAAAGTCGTGCCAAGATATTTTTTCACTTGAAGCAAAAAGGTAAATGCGCATCCCGATGTCTATATCAACACAGCCGTGACAAGGGTGAGGCACTTGCCTCAGGTGAATCACTAGAAGAAGCGCCAAATTCGCTATGCGAATTCGAATATTACTTTAATTATGTTTTGTCGGTTATTATTAGCGGAAATAAGCTTCGGCAAACTAAATTTTAATAAGTATAATTTAGTTTTCT
This sequence comes from Stegodyphus mimosarum, assembly GCA_000611955.2. NCBI lineage: Eukaryota > Metazoa > Arthropoda > Arachnida > Araneae > Eresidae > Stegodyphus > Stegodyphus mimosarum. Next base: position 69,873 of record KK116249.1, on the reverse strand, counting down.
TGCAATAGGATTAATTTAGTTTTCTTTAATTAGTCTCTTTAATTAGTCTTTAATTAGTCTAATTCTTTAGTCTAATTTAGTTTTCTTTAATTAATAGTAAGAAAACCTGGAAATTAATATAATGTGTTTTTCAGTGTTATTTCTTATTTATCAAAAAAGGATTTTTTTAACATTTTCATTTGAAAGTTATAAATAATTGGCTATATTATTTTTCTGAATTTCTATAGCTATGATTAAAAAATACTTTAAGAGTTATGATATTTTGATTTAACGCAGTTACTTTTGTTTAATAGAAATATAGCTATTTTGATATATATATAGGGGCTCGAATTTACCTTTTTGCCTCAGGTGAAAAAATATCTTGGCACGGCTCTGTATATCAAAATAGCTATATTTGTATTAAATAAAAGCAACTGTATTAAATCAAAATATCATAGTTCTTATAGCATAATTGTACCATCATTCTTTAAGTAATTTTCAATCGTAGCTTTACAAATTCAGAAAAAATATTACGCCCAATTATTTATAACGTTCAAATGAAAATGTTAAAGAATTCGTCTTTTGATAAAGAAGAAATAATATTGAAATACGCATTGCATTCATTTCCAGGTTTTCTTGCAGTTCTCCCCATTGTTTTATTAATTTAAGTTTGCCGAAGCTTATTTTCCTTAATAATAATCGGCAAATTTAAAACCATAATTAAAGTAATATTCGAATTCCCATAGCCAGTTTGGCGCCCCTTCTAGTCATTCACCTGAGGCAAGTGCCTTGCTTGCCTCACCCTTGTCCTGACTCTGCCTCTGGCTACTATTACTACTACTATCTCTGACTACTTTATTACTAGTACTACTACTATTACCACTACCATCTGCTACTATTTACTACTATCTACGTCTGTAACTACTATCTGTCAACTGTTGACTGATATCTATGTCACTGGATATTGCCACTACTACCATCGGCTACTACCATCACCACTACAACTAATACTAATTCTATTCGTATCACCGTTTCCTTCTGATGACTACCATTAAGTACTTCTCTAAATATTAAGTCTACTACAATCATTGGCTACTATCTGCTAAAGCTGATCACTACTATTTCTAGTAATACTATTTCTACCACAGTTTCCTACTACTGACTACCATTAAGTACTTCGCTAAATTCGTCTACTAGAATCGTTGGCTACTATCTACTAACGCTGGTTACTACTATTTCTACTTTTGCTAATATGTACACGGCCGGGACGAGGATGAGGCAGGTGAGGCACATGCCTGAGGTGAACAAATAGAAGGGACGCCAAATTAGCTATTCGAACAAAAATTCAGAAATTTATTTTTAAAACTTACTATTTTTAATTTAATTTCGGAATACTACAGTGAATATTAAAAGAATTTTGTGTTATATACAATCCAGCTAAAAAAATAAAAATAAAAACTATGAAATCTCCTTGGATTTTCAGTTTCTAATTGGTGAACAATGAATGTCATTAGATTTAAGTCATTTAAAGGCAGCGGCTTATGACTTACCACTTGATTATCCGAATGATATGAATGCTGAAGAAATTCAATCAGAAATATCTAATTTTAAAAACCGTACTATTTCGATAATTCTGGGTACAAAAGCAGCTACGAGCTTAGAACTTTTAAAAATCATTCATGATTATCATTTAGTTCAGTCCTATCCGAATTTGGAAAAAGAGTTAAGAATTTTTTTAACCTCGCTAGTTACTCTAGCTAGTGGCGAAAGGAGCTTTAGCAAACTTAAAATAATAAAGAACCATATGAGATCTTCACTACGCCAAGAAAAATTTTCAAATATGGCCATTCTCTCTGTAGAACATGAGTTAAGTAATCAAATAGATTTTGAAAACATTATTGATGGTTTTGCCTCTTTAAAAGCAAGAAAAATTAAATTATAAATATGCTTATAAAGTTTATGAATAAATAAATTTCGAGCAGATGTTTTATTTATACTACTTAATATTACTTGCCATTTTTCAAAAAGCATATTTTTAATGTTTTCCATTTCAAAATTGTTAATCATTATATATGTTTCACTTTGTGAAATATACAAAGTTATAATTAAATATTACTGTAAGAGTTATTGTATTTTAACTTAGTATTAGTAGTTACTTTTAATGAGTAATAAATAATAATTTAATGAGTGTAAATAGTTACTTTTAATGAGCATAAAATATATATAAATATAGTTCATTTGTTCTATATATATATTTGGCGCGTGTTTGTATAATGTTATGTTTTCAAACATCATTTAGTATTATTTATTTATTTTTCCTCTCCCCCCAAACAGGTAAATAAATAATCTTACATTAGATACAGGGGCACACATTTACCGCTTTGTCTCAGGTGAAAAAATATATAGGCACGGCTCTGAATACATACACCATTTCCTACTACTGACTACCATTAAGTACTTCGCTAAATATTACTTCTACTACGATCGTTGGCTACCATCTACTAACGCTGGTTACTACTACTGTAGAGACATTAGGCATTTTTTGGAACAAGAGACATGAAAAATATGCAATTCCTTCGCCGGGAATCGAACCACGGACCTCTGAAATACTGGCTCAGTGTGCTGACCATTACACCACGAAGGCACGCTAAGAATGTGGGAGATATACCTTATATACTCCCCTTTTTAAAGGGCGACTAGGGTTTTAGGGGACCTAGTCGCCAAATCCTGGGTGTGGAGAGTCATCATCCACAACCCTTTTAGTTCGGGCGCCACTGTAGAGACACTAGGTTTTTTAGAAGCCGGAGAGATGAAAAATGTGCAACGCCTTCGCCGGGAATCGAACCACGGACCTCTGAATTACCGGCTCAGTGTGCTGACCATTACACCACGAAGGCACGCTACGAAGGCGGGAGATATACCTTATACTATTACAAATAATAACAATACTACCATCGTTTCCTACTAATGCCTACCATTAAGTACTTCGCTAAGTACTACTTCTACTACAATCGTTGGCTACTATCTACTAACGCTGGTTACTACTATTACTACTAATAACAATACTACCACCGTTTCCTACTAATGACTACCATTAAGTACTTCGCTAAATATTACTTCTACTACGATCGTTGGCTAATCTACTAAAGCTGGTTACTACTATTACTACTAATAACAATACTACCATCGTTTCCTACTACTGACTACCATTAAGTACTTCGCTAAATACTACTTCTACTACAATCGTTGGCTATCATCTACTAATGCTGGTTACTACTATTACTACTAATTACAATACTACCATCGTTTCCTACTACTGACCACCATTAAGTACTTCGCTAAATATTACTTCTACTACAATGCTGGCTACTGTGTCCTAACGCTGTTCATTACTATCGCCGGCGACTACTGTTGCCAACTGCTACATTTGGCTACTTCAACGAGGACTACAACTACCGCTGGCCATCATCATAGCATTTTCTTCTTTTTTAAAACATTTTCTAGTATATAGAAATATGGCAGCAATTTAATAAAACTTGGCATCAATTTATTGAATATTTCATTAGGTTCTTAGGAAATTTCTTTATAGAAATATTTCTCAAACCTCTATCAAAAAATAGTGTTAAACTTCTTTAGAATTCTTTAAAACTATGGCCTAATTTTCCGTATATTTTGAGACATTTTCAATGGATTTTATTAAATTTTAGAATGCTACTTCTATGTATCTTTACCGCTGCAGATACTCTATACAGGTATGCGCAGAGATTATATATAAAAATTTTGCAGTTTTTTAAAAGTTCCACGTACAAAATATGAAATGATGTGTATAAACTGAACTATGGTGAATTTCATTTATAATAAGAAATCTAGTTTTTAGAAATTTGGGTTAAGCGTCCTTGCTTTAAATTTCTAGAAAAGATTTTGTAGAAGCTGTTGAGTATTCAAAAGCATTGCATAATCACCAAATGCTTATTTTGGTATTAAAAAGGACGAATTAAGCTTTCATTTTAGAATAGAAATTTTTAACCTAAATTTTCAAATGATTTATTGCACGGACAGCGGAACACAAACATTCGGAACAGACGTAAGTTCTAATTAATAAATGTTTCCGATTTAAGCTTCGATTTAAAAAATATTTAATTAAAAATAAATACATTATAAATTATAGTTATGTTTAATTAAATCTAAATACTATTTGTCCCATGGGAATGATTATAAAGTAATGAAAAATGGTTACGAATAAAAGTATTTATTTTTCACTTTTAGATATATCGCATACAGTACACATCAAAAACCGAAAATTTTCCTTGACTATGGTTTGAAAACCTCGCAGACGGGTAGAAGCTTTATCCGTGTATTTATAGCTTTCTACAGAAGCTGCATTTAAAATTTTGTAGAGTTGTAAGGTTTTAGTTAAACTAACAAATTTTTATTTTAATTTGCCTTTTTCTATCTGTTCTCATTTCAACTTCCCGTTAGAATAAGCGAGCGTTTCAGCTTTATGCTAATTCGAAGTGGAGCCAAGTTCTACTTAAACAAGAGGTAGGAACCTCTCAGTGTGAGAGAGCTTTTAGTCTCAGACCACTGTTACTCTGTTCGACGTTCGCCTGACCAGATAGTATTTAAATTCTAAGCCTTAGTGCTGTTACTCATTCTAAGTGCATTAGTATTAGTTAAATCTTGCTACGCACCATTTGGCATAGAGGCCAACCTCGCGTTTATAGTTCTGTCAGCAACGGTTATTTACTTTCTATTTAATTTTAGTTTAAATTACCTGATTGTTCAGTTTAGACCCAAGTGGTGGTCATCATTTTCCGTATCCCTCCCGAGTTGGGAAGTGGCTGTGAATAACTGTGGTTTAATAAAAGAGGATTTTAAATCCTTCTTACGTATAGTTATTCTACCACTTAATCACAGCTTCCTACCACTGAACATAGCTGCATTCAGCTCCCTATTCAAGATCAGGACGCTCAGTTTAATTCACGAACATGTTTGCCAAGAATATGCACCGAACACTCAGTCCTGACAGAGTCATTAGGTTATTTCGAAATAGGAGTCATGAAAAATGAGCAACGCCTTCGTCGGGAATCGAACCACGAACCTTTCGGTTACGCGTCGAACGTACTGCCCGCTACACTACGAAGGCATGCGAAGAAGGCGGGAGAGATACCTTATATACTTCCCCTTTTAAGGGGTGACTGGGGTTTTGGGAGCCCAATCGCCAAATCCCGGTGGTGAAGAATTATAATCCACCACCTTTTTTAGTTCGGGTGCCACTTATAGAGTTATTAGGTTATTTCGAAACAGGAGTCACGAAAAAATGAGCAACGCCTTTGTCGGGAATCGAACCACGGACCTCTCAATTACGCGTCGAACGTGCTGATCACTATACTAGGAAGACAGGTGAAGAAGGCGGAAGAAATACCTTATAATTTCATAGAAATATTTACCAGATCACTGACCCAATTGATAAAAACTTGGACCATTATTCTAGAGGATTCCAAACAAATTTGACACTGGAATTTTTTATGGAATTCTACCAGGGAAATTTTACTTACAATAAAAGACCTTTCTCGAAAGATCTCTGGATTGTGCCAAACCTTAAATGCGGCTACTAACTGAGTTTATTCTCTTCGGAATAGCCTCTAAATTCATCTCGTAAAACCTTTAACCCTGATTAATTCCGCGAGTTGACCGTTTATCCTTATGACTTTCTGGATGCATCTTTTATTGTCCTTCTGCAGATAAATACCGATATCCAAACCTTTTGAAATTTATCGTCGTAGTTTGTTAGGCGGTAAAATTCATCCTTTAATCAAATTGCCATTCTCAAAAATGACATCTGAAAGATTAGAAACCGGACGTTAAGAGCATTAATTAATTTGTAAATTTTCACAAAATGCCTAATATTGCAAATGTTAGGCTAAAACCTGAACTGCCACTTTGACTGATGATGTAACTAATTATTTCTGTACCTACATAATAATCAAATAATTACTTATATAAATAATATGCTATACCTATAAAGGATTATTCATATATATTAATATATTCAAAAAAATATATATCATATTATTATAAATAATGTATTATTTCTTCTGTTATTTGAATAGTATATCATATGAGCCGTTGTAATAATTATTCTAGAAAAAAATAATAGATAATGAATGGTTCTAATTATATATCTCGTGATTTAAAAGCATTTCTATAATCAATCGTCTTAAAAGTAAAAATATATTCTTACGAAATTCCTTATTGTTTTGAAATCTCTTATTTTTTAATGACACACGGACTGGATTTGAAAAAGAATGACCTTACGCTTTATTAAATGGCAACACACTGGGATATGAAAGATCAAAGTATTTTATTTCAACACATTGATTTTAAAAAGCCGAGTTCTTTCCAAAAACAAATAAAGAGAACAACAGAACAAATAGAGTACGACTATAAGGTATTTCTCCCGCCTTCTTAGTATGCCCTCATGGTATAGTGGTCAGCACACTCGGCGCGTATTCGAGGGTTCATGATTTCGAGTCTCGCTGAGATCACTTGTAAGGTTTTAGTTAAACTAACAAAGTTTATTTTCATTTGACGCTTTCTATCTGTTCTCATTTCAACTTCCCGTTAGAATAAGCGCGCGTTTCAGCTTTATGCTAATATGAAGTGGAGCCAAGTTCTATTTAAACGAAAGGTAGAAACCTTTCAGTGCGAGAGAGCTTTTAGTCTCAGACCACTGTTACTCTGTTCGACGTTCGCCTGACAAGCTAGTATTTAAATTCTAAGCCGTAGCGCTGTTACGTTTTCACTCATTGAAGTAATTCCAAGTACGTCAGTATTAGTTAAATCTTGCTACGCACCATTTAGTTTAGAGGCCAACCTCGCGTTGTAGCTCTGTGAGCGACGACTATTTAATTTCTATTTAGCTTTAGATTAAATTAATTTGATTGTTCATTTTAGACCCAAGTGGCGGTCATTATTTTCTGTATCCCTCCCGAATTGGAAAGCGGCTGTATATAATTGTGGTTTAATAAAAGAGGATTTTAAATCCCTTTAAAGTGCACTTCTTGTACCACTTAATCACAATATTCTACCACAGAACATAGCTGCATTCAGCTCCCTGTTCCAGATCAGGATTTAAGGAGTTCACGAAGATGTTTTCCAAGAATATGCACCGAACACTCAGTCCTGACACACTGCTCATTTTTTATGTCTCCTGCTTCGAAATAACCTAATGTCTCTACAGTGGCGCCCGAACTAAAAATGGTGGTGGATGATGATTCTCCACCACCAGGATTTAGCGACTGGGTTCCCTAATCCCCAGTCGCCCCTTAAAAGGAGGAGTATATAAGGTATTCCTCCCGCCTTCTTAGCATGCCTTCGTGGTGTAGTGGTCAGCACGCTCGGCGCATATTCGAGAGGTCGTTGGTTTAAGTCCCAGCCAGGGTATTGCTAATTTTTCATGTATCCTGCTTCGAAATAAACAAATGTCTCTACAAGTCTTCCCCGTATGTCCCGTGCAATGAAAATGAAGCGGTGAAATGTGAGAGTATGACGTCACGACTTATCATGGTCGCTGCCATACGCGGACTTATGGGTAGTTTTATTTGCATTCTAGTCGGTGTTGTCTACACGTTTGCTATCCATTACTGAACGTTTATAAATCCCCATTCTAATTTTAAACATAGAAGATTTTTCTTACTTAGTATACAGCAAAATCACAAGGACTGCAAATAACGTTTTCAAATTTAATAAAATCTAGGTACACGAAAGTGCGTAAATGATAACTATAAGACAAATATATGTATAGTTAAACCTGGAAGATCTGTGGAAGTTTCAATTATATTTTATGCAAATTATGCTTAAAAACACTTCGCCGAGACTTCAGACATTTGCTCTCAAAGTCAGTGTAAATTTATTTATTGATATGTTTCATACTCTTGTCCGGACGCTGTATGGCGGCCATGATAAACTGTGACGTCACTTTGCTAACATTTCCTTGGCTTCAGTTTTGTGAAATCTATTCTAAACTCCTTGGCTTTTTCATCGAAACTGAAAGACTTTCACCGAATGGCAATAATTTCACATTTTAGAGAGAAATTTTGAGATGAGCTGAGTTTTTCAATCAGAAATTCTTCAAATGCGAACAAAAAAATATAAAATAAATAAAAAAAATTAATTTAAAAATTCAAATCGCTGTTCATTAATAAAAGTTCTTTTAATTCGCACAATATGAAATAAATAAAAGCAAAATTCACATTAAGAACTCAAATTGCTGAGTTTGTTAATCAAAAATTCTTTAAATTTGCGCAAAATGTGATGTAAATCAAAAAACAAATTTTAAATTAAAAATACAAATCGCTTAATAAGTGAATCAAAAATTATTTAATTTCACAAAAATATAAAATAAATAAAAAAAAAGTATTTGAAATTAAAAGTTCAAATTGCTGAATTTACGAGGGTAAGTTGAAAAATAAGTTTCCCCTGTCGACTGTGGTCAGAGTTGTGTATGAAAGTCAAAAAATAGAATGAGACATTAAAGATATGACATACCTTTATTTTATTATTCTCGTACGAGTACGTTGAGACATTTGTCATATCGCTTGATAAGCTTCAAAAAGTCCTCCAAGAAAAATTCAGGGCTTTGCATATGGAAGAAGCGTTGAACGGCTATGGGCGAAAGGCGACACAGCAGGAAAACGCGCAAGTCACCGATACACCATTGGGTAGAGGTCGCTGCAAATCAAGCAGATGGCGCTGTTGCAGTGCCTGCGCAAAGCGGAGACCAACCTCTCATTTGAGCCCCGGTAGGTATGGAGAGAAGGTGCGTTTTGAATTCGTGGTCAAAGGAGGAAGTGAGAGCGGTTATCCGCTATGAATGGGCACGTGGAGTATCAGGAACAGAAATTCATAACCGCCTCGTGGAAGTCTATGGGCCAGGTGTGATGTCGAAGCAAATGGTGCGGAGATGGTGTCGCACATTCAGTGATGGACGTCAGCAAGTGGAGGACATACCGAGAGCTGGACGGACGGGCACGGCCACTACAGATGCAAATGTCAGGAAGGTGGATGACATGATTAGAGCGAACCGGCGTATCACCATCGATGAAGTAGCGGAAGAACTTGGAATCTCACATGAGCGAGCTCAAAACATCATCCACGACATTCTTCGATACAGAAAAGTGTCAGCACGATGGGTGCCTCGACAATTGACCTCGACGCACAAGGAACAACGCATGGAGAAGGTGCTTTGAATGCAATACTGAAGTGAAACAAGCCGTTCAACGTTTCTTCCCTATGCAAAGCCCTCCAGGAAAGCTTTTTTTTTGCTTTCCTGGACTTTTTGAAGTCCTTAGGCTTTTTGAAGGCTTTTTGAAGCTTATCAAGCGATATGACAAATGTCTCAATGTACTTGGTACCTATGTGGAAAAATAAAGGTATGTCATATCTTTAATGTCTCATTCTATTTTTTGACTTTCATACACAACTCTGACCACAATCGACAGGGGAAACTTATTTTTCAACTTACCCTCGTATTAATCAAAACCCCTTTAAATTTGCACAAAATCCGAGGTAAATAAAAAAGTTCAAATTAAAAATTAAAATCGCTGGATTTGTTAGTGAAAAATTCTTTAAATTTATTTGTGCATATAGGAAATAAGTCAAAAAAGAGATTTTAAAATTATAAATTCAAATCGCAGTGTTCGTTAATAAAAAATTGCTAAAATTCGCAGAAAATATGAAAGAAATCCGAAAACAAATTCGAAATTCAAAATTCTTCATTTTTCTACAAAAAAAAATCAAATAAATTTCAAATGATTTCGATCATTTTATAAGTATTAACACACACAAAAACGATAATAAAACGATAATATTAATATCGCAAAAAATTAAGTTTATATTAATTTACTGTCTAAAATTAGCATCTGTAAGATGTTAATCACGATTCAAAATATTGACAGCTAAATATAAAACCATTAGACTGACGTTCATTGAACTTTCATTGACTTTTCATTGAACTTAGTCTTTCAAATAATTATAACAAGTTCAATTAATCATTATGCAACTTACTTTATTTTAAACTTAAAAAATTATGAAGAAAATTCTCCAAGCGCTGCAAAAGTTAAGAATAAATATGGACAACTTAATCTCTTTATCTTATTTATTATATTTTTATTCGATGCGTAAATAAAAACCTGATGTATACGTCACAGGACATCTTTTTATTTATAAATACATTTTTATATTAACTATTTCACGCAGATTAACTAAAGGCATAAGAATCTTAACCGGAAGAGAAGAATAACGTAATTCAATCCTTTTTAAAGCAAAAAATGCACAATTTACCAACAAATGCGAATAAAAAGATTATGTGGTGATGTGTACACCACATAACTTCCTTGTACGCAATATTAAGTTATACGCATTTTTCCTGCATTTTATTTAAACTTATTGAATTGAATTATATCTCCTTCGTCGATAGCGCAGAAACCACGATAGAATAAATGCACTCTTAAAAGTCACTCTATTTACTCTGGTGCTAGGTTCACTTAACAGCGTTACATCTCATTCATTTTATAACTCAGAATACACAAAGATTACACCACCTGATGAATTATCTAATCGTTGCCACATGTCCTATTCAAATAGAATAATAAAGCTAAAACGATGTATAAAAGAAATTAAACAGATAAAAAAGCACTCTTTCACAGACGATTCAGCTCCGCTTACCTAATGCGCATGCGCTATTCGTAAACATTGGTAGCATTCGACAGAGCTGACTCTGTCCGAGACAGACTGGCGACAATACTTGCTGCTAATACGAAACACTCGAATTCCATTAGAGATATATTTTCTCATTCAATTATTTCAGTTCTCACTTCGCGGGAACTCAAAAATACATAAAAACGCAAAATATTTTCATTAAAAATTGAAAGATGTAGAAAAACATAAAATACCAAGCACTGTTAAAACAATTAAAAATTCAGTTTTTACAATTATAATTACAGTTCTACGCAAAAATAAGCAATTCGGCCAGCGGGCAAGAAGGCATAGTTTTTGGTGCACAAACCTAAAAGTTTCCTTTTGATCCCGCTCGACAAAAAGACAGTGAAGGTACAGAAACCAACTTAATGCACTGTTCTGCTAAGTTTCAAATGTAAACAAATATGCCTGCTATGGTAAATAAAAATAGCCGCACTTAAACCACTTTTAAATTGTTGATAATTATACAACTATTGCATGCAGATTAAATAACGGCATAAAAACCTTAACCGGAAGATAAGAATAACATACTTCAATCCTTTTTGAAGCAGAAAAGGCACAATTTACCAACATATAAGAATAAAAAAAAAGCTGATGTGTACAAACATGACTTCCTTGTACGGAGTGTTAAATTATACGCATTTTCCTGCATTTTATTGAACTTACTGAATTGAATTAAATCTAGTTCGTCGAATGATCATAAACCACGATGGAATAAATGCACTCTTTAAAATTCACTATATTTACTCTGGTGCTAGATTCACTTAGCAGCGTTACAACTCATTCAATTTATAACTCAGAATACACAAAAATTATATCATCTGATGAATACAAGCGCCTCGCCCCACCCACCACCTCTGTTCTTATTGGTTGCCGTTTATGACGCCAGGTTGAAGAAATTTCATTATCTGTTTCGTTTATGTTAAGTGAACTTATGCTGCTTTGGTCTTGGTTATGTATAAATGTGAATTTGTGGAGCTGGGGCTCAAGCATTTGGCGCGCAAAAAAGCCGCGTGGAATTCATTTCGTCACTATATGACATCACAAGTCGTGTCCAATAACAACTAGGGTTGGTGGCTGGGGCCAGGCGCTTGTCTGATGAATTATTTAATCGTTGCCACATGTTCTATTCAAATACTATAAAAAACCTGAAACACATATATAAGAAATTAAACAGATAAAAACGAACGCATTTTCACAGACGATTCAGCTCCGCTTACCTAATATTAACGCTATTCATAAACATTCTTCCCTGTCCGAGACAGACTGACGACAATATTTGCTTCTAATAGAAAACACTTATTTCCTCGAATTCAGTTGTTATTTCACGGCAAGGCAGAAATACATAAACCTCAAAATATTTTCATTAAAAATTGAAAAATATAGAAAAACATAAAACACCAAGTACAGCTAAAAAAATTAAAAAAAACAGTTTTACAACTACAGTTTCTACGCAAAAACAAGCAATTCGGCCAGCGTGCAAGAAGGCAGATTTTTCGGTGCACAAAACTAAAAATTTCCTTTTTGTCCCACTGGGCAAAAAGACACTGAAGGTGAGGAAAAAATTAATTCACTATTCTGCTAAGTTTCAAATGTAAACAAATAAGGCAGCTATGGTAAAAAAATAGGCTTAGCCGCACTTAAACAACTTTTAAATTATTGATAATTCTACAAATATTGCATGCAGATTAACTAAAGGAATAAAAACTTTAACCGGAAGATAAGAACTACATACTTCAATCATTTTTAAAGCAAAAAATGTACAATTTACCAATATATAAGAAGAAAAAACTGAGCTCACTGAGCGGAGTAACGGAGTGAATATATATATATTTATATACTTTTGGTGCGGCCGATTACAACAAAAAATTGGAATGCACAACTACATGTTATAGCAGTCCTATATACAAAATTTCAACGTCCTGGGATTGTTCGTTTTTTTAGTTTTGCAAGATACATACTTACGTACATACAGACGCCACGAAAAATCGCTTCCGAATCCATTTAAAAATAGTCTTATAATTCGTTTTGGAAGAAAAGGGTCCTTTATTCTGTCCTTACGTACAGATGTCACGCAAAAACATCCTTAAATTGCATTCCTTAGCGGTCAACAGGATATTTTCGTTGAAATATGGTATCCGGAATCTTTACTTCGTACAAGGAAGTAAAAATACATTTTCAGCCGCTAAGGAATGCACATTCATGCACGCGTTTACGCATAAATTCGCATATAACGTGCCCACATATAAACTTGCAGACTGACATATACACATACAGGCATATATGCATGAATACAGCCATACATAGGCATACCTACACAGTCATGCATACAGATATTGCGTCAATACAAACGCACATACATGCATACTGAGAGACATACACACAGACACATACATACACGCACACATTTGCATATCCATATACTAGCTGACAAACACACCCACAGCGTATGTACAAACATACACGTGCACTGCAAAAAAAAAATCAGACAGTTCATTATCTCCCGTTCTACTGGGCCGATTGACGAAATTCAAGTTGCATTTTTCATGTCTTGAAAGCGCGACTTAGGATATATATTAGATATATATATAGCATTGTTCCAACATAGGTATTTTGACACAAAATGGGTCTTTTTCTTATATAACATGCCATTTGTTTTCCATATTTCGATTCTACGACTCAAATTAAGCCTAAATATTAAATTTTGTAAAATTTGGTGCGACATTTACGGGGAAATTCAAAATTTAATTTGGCGAATTTTTTTTTTTCAGTTTGCGCCAAGAACAATTCACTTGGCGAACTTCTTAATAAGTGGCAACCAATTTTCCTATCCCTTCCGTTGCAATGGAGCGGAAAAAAAGTCACATCGTTTTCTTTCAAATAACTTCAGCAAAGTGCTTAAAGCACATTTGATGTTATTATCGCCTTCAACGAATATGCCAAATTTCAAAACGAGCCAATATATAAATTCACGTATACCTTCCAAAATTTTGAATAAAAAACTATGTTTTTTCCAAAAATTTATAAAAATTATTTTAAAATACAAATTTTAAAAATAAATCATAAGAAATGGGTGAATTTTATTTGCAGTGAACCTAAATTTCAAACTCGGAAAGAAGGAATCCAGTAAGTGTAATTAAAAAAAAAGACATTAATAAATACATACTAAACTGAATTAACATTCAGGAGCTAAAATTTTGAGAGCTCATTTTTTAAACACTACTCGTGCGGTTTTTACAAAACTTGGCAATTTGGCATCGTTTGAGTCGTAGAATCGAAATATGGAAAAAAAATTGGCATGTCATTTCAGAAAAAGTCCGCTTTTTTGTCAAAACACTTACATTAGAACAATATTATATATAAATCTACATGTAATATCATATATATATATATACTCACGTTTGTGAAAATTGCAACACCAAGAAGGAATCGTCATAATTGAATGCAATTTAATACACAGTTGATGGTAGTGGT
>KK116249.1:0-47402 GCA_000611955.2 Stegodyphus mimosarum | reverse complement strand
CTTCGACCTTAAATAGTTTTTAACCAGCCGCGCCTGATCTTTCTAGTAAATTCTGCTTCTCGAGATTTCTGGAAAGCAAAAATGAGGATGTAATTACGGTTACAGCTAACATAGTGTTCAAGTATATTTATTCAATTTAAATATAAATTAAAGGCATACCTATTTATTCTATCTTAAACGCACGTACTCATACTTTTCCGACATAGCTTTCTCTCAATATTTCTCTCGCTGCGTTGCGCGGGGAAATACAACAATTTTAATTATAATTCTACTAAAATTAGCAATCTAAATGTAAATTCGTAACACTATGAAGTAAAAAATTACAGACAATACAAAAATACTTAAACTAACGTTCATTTAAATAAATTAAATATAATTGTCGACGTTAATTTTATGAAACACTTTTAAATATTCTACCTATAATTACGCACATTACGGGGACAAACGAGAACTGTTTTTTAATTGGAACGACGCGCTTATTAATTTTAAGTGGAAGAAATGTTTTTACAGTTTAATTTCGCTATTACTGAAATATTTATCAACCTCGCAGACGATTGGGAGTTTATCGCTCGTGTATTGTTTGATCATCGCTCCTAATTTCCGCACATTATCGAGTTTCGTTTGTTTATAATTTGAAGCATTTTTGTCCTTTTGATGCAAGAGATAATCCTCGTTAATGAGACAATTACGATTTACGTACTTTTTAGCCACACAGTCTGGCAACACTTCTTTTCGTTCATTACCGTTGTATTTCTTTTTTTTTATTACACCATTTAACACTTTTGTATGTCACGTGCCAGATGATAATCGTTTATTTTTGGGGACATGAAGGAATTAGAAATGGATTTTTGCGCCAACTTGAATACGACTGGATAGTATATTAAGATATACCAAATATCCCTGCAAATGTTTCTTCCTTTTTACTTCCTTGTATGAAGTAAAAAGGAAGTATTGTAATCGCGAAAAATTTCGGGTACCATATTTCAACGAAAATCTCTCTTTTGACCGCTATCGAATGCGATTTAACGACATTTCTGAGTGTCATCCGTATGTAAGGACAGAATAAAAGACTCTTTTCCCCCAAAATAATTATAAAACTGATTTAAAATGCATTCTGAAGAGTTCTTTTCGTGGCGTCTGTGCGTACGTAGGTACGCATGTATTCATCTCGCTTAACTCACAAACCAGGAGCCTCCGAACGTTGGAATTTTGTATATAGGGCTGCTATAACATATAGATGTGCACCTAGCATTTTAGTTGCAATCGGCCGCACCAAAAATATATAAATATATGTATATATATATATATCCTGCTTATTACTCGGCTCAGTGAGCTCAGTGTCTTTATTAAGTTTGTAAATTGTGAACTTTTTCCTTTAAAAATGAATGAATTATGTTGTTCTTAATCTTTTGGTTACGAATTTTATGCCCTTAGTTAACCTGCATGTAATAATTGTGGAATTATCAACAATTTAAATGTTTTTTAAGTGCGGGTAAGCCTAATTTTTAGTTATGATAGCAGACATATTTCTTTAGATTTGAAGCTTAGCCGAATAGTGGATTTGTTGCCAATCTTTAGAAACGAAGCTTCGCAAAACGTAACGTCTCCTTACATGATAGCGAATTAAATTATGCTTGATTCATTCTGGAATTATTTTTAAGTTATTAGCGGGTTTTTGAATACAAATCGTAGTTCTAATTGTAAAAATTGTTTTTTAATTGTTGAAACCGTACTTGCAGTTTTATGTTTTTCTATATCTTTCAATTTTTAATGAAAATATATTGAACTCCTATATATTTTAGCGTTACCGCGAAGTGAGCGGCTCTGAATCGTCTGTGAAAAACCTTTCCTTTTTTATTTGCTTAATTTCTTTTATACATCTTTTACGTTTATTATAGTATTTGAATAGAACCTGTTATAATTCTTCAGATGCTATAATTTTTGCTCACTCTGAGTTATAAAATCAATGAGATGTAACGATGTTAAGTGAACCTAGCGCCGAAGTGTGGCTGTGGTAAATAAATACAGTTTACTTTAAAGAGTGCATTTATTCTATTGCGGTTTACGCGCTTTCGACGAAGCAGATTTAATTCAAAATTCGTTAACTGTGTATAATTCAATTTTCCATGCAAGAATGTCATGTGGTGTACGTTTTTTTTACTTGCCTGTACAAAGTAAAAGAAGTATCGTAAAGACGAAAAATTTCAGGTATCATATTCTAACAGAAGTACCCATTTACAGATTGCAAAACGGATTGAAAATGTATTCGAAAAGAATTTGTTTTGTCACGTCTGTACGTCCATGTGTGTTGATGTATCGCACATAACTAAAAAATAATTAGTCGTCGAAAGTTGAAATTTGGTATACACTGACTACCAATATGTATTTGGACACCTACGCAAATGACGATATCTGCGGTCCTAAGCTAAGTCACGGATTCCGCCGGTATATATCGTGTATGAAACAGCATGGGCTTTAGTCGCATGCAAGATGCCTCGCAGTTCGCAGCTCTCTGATTTCGAGAAAGGTATAATTATCGGGTATCACAAATGTGGCCGATCCTTAAGGGACATATCTAGCGATCTGAAGTACCCAAAATCGACAGTGGCCTATGTGATTAAAGAAGTGGAAGGTGAGCGGTGATGGTCGGAATGTGCCCCGAGTCGGCAGACCAACGAAACTGGGAAATAGAGACCGACGAGTGCTGTCCAGAGAAATTCGGAAGAACCGCACCCAACCGATGGCCCTCATCCACGAGGAGTTTCAAAAGGCATCCGGGAGTATTGTTTCAATGAATACCATCCGTAAAGAAGCACATCTGCTTGGTTTACATGGTCGTGCTGCTGCCGCTAAACCTTTGATCACAAAGTCCAACCGCGCTGCTCGGTTAATGTGGGGCAAAGCACATCGAAATTGGACCGTAGATCAGTGGAAACGGGTTCTTTAGAGGGACGAATCAAGGTTCACCCTTTACCGTTCGGATGGCAGGGTCTGGGTCTGGCGTCTATCTGGAGAACGTCTCCTGCCAGAATGCATTGTGCCAACAGTCAAGTTCGGCGGAGGTGGAATTATGGTCTGGGGGTGTTTCTCCCGGTATGGGCTGGAACCCTTGGTCCCCATTCATGGTAAGCTCAACTGCGAGGCCTACTGCACTATTATGGATGACAATGTGCTTCCTACGTTGTGGCAGTTTTACGGGTTGGACCCTTGTTACTTTCAGGACGACAATGCCATGTTTCGACGTTAACCAAGGCTTAGTATGGTGCCCATGGAGTTCATCGAATGGACTGGCCTGCCCAGAGTCCAGACCTGAACCCTATCGAGAACATCTGGGACAAGTTGCATCGCCGAATTCAGGGGTGCACTACCCGTGCAAAATTGGTGAAGGAACTTCTATGTCTTGTCCAAGCCAAGTGGAAGAAAATACCACTAGCTATCAAACAAAGACTTGTGGAGGGTCCACTCTGTAATTGCCTCTCGTGGAGGCTCTACCAACTATTGATTTTGAATAAAGTTAGTTTTTCTTTTCTATTACAGGTGTCGAAATACTTATTGGTAGTCAGTGCACAAGACTGCTATAAAATCTAGTTGTGCATAGCCTTTTTTTATTGCAATCGGCAGCATCGAAAGTACGTGCATGTGTACACATGATGATATTGAAAGCGTATATACCAAAACTATATATAGAAGCATCAAATGTGCCTATATATTTAGAGAGAGAGAGAAGGGGGGAAGAATTTACAGGAGAAGCCACAAACTCATTTCTAATCACGGCGGAGATAACTTTGCAGGTGATAATTGTAAGGGAACTTGGAAATGTTTTACAGTGTAGACGTAATGATAGACTTACGGACAGACCTGGCCGACTCCAACATTATTTTATTATTACACAAACCAATCCTGGAGACAAAAAGCTTTATTCACTCGTCGTTATGGGTGCAATAGGCACCACACAATTTTGTGTGTGCACCTACATTTTCGAACATTAGAAGAAATGCGAATGAGCGAAGAGACCTCATTTAGCCAGCTAGTTGAGGCAATGCAAACGTCTGCGCAGAAAGCAATTGAAGTATTTATAGCTCGGATATTCTTTGCTGAAGATGTGGATAGCGACGGGCAAGAGTTTTCGCAGTACAGAGATAAATGATAACGTAGAATGGGGCATGAGGAAATGTACGGAATTTAATCTCTGTGCAATATGGTTGCAGAATTTTCAGAGCTTTTAAAGTTTAAGTGCCTCTAGGCCTAAGAAGGCGGTCATTTGGTTACGTTTGACACTTTTAGTGGGATTGTTATTTAAGTCAGTCGCTGCACCAAATTTAGTCTTTTTGCCCAGTGGGACCAAAAGTTAGCTTCCACTGTCATCCACCGAAAATTTTGTCTTTTTGCCATTTGGCGGAATTGCTTTTTTTTACCTCGATACTTTAATCTTAGTTGCGAAAATTACTTTTTTAACCGTTTTTAATGGTATTTGGTGTTTATGTTTTTCTGCATTTTACAGTATTTAATGAAGGTGTTTTGAGTTTTTATCTATTTTTATTTTGCTGCGAAGTGAGAACTGAATAATTAGAATGAGATGTATAGCTGCAGTGAATTTGGGGAAAATCAGTTTAAATGAAATGCAGCAAAAAATTGCGTGTAATTTAATAGAACGTACAAGAAGGTCATGTGGTATTCACATCAGATTTTTTTGGGGCACAAAAGCTAATCGAGTCAGTATTTTTTGTTATTCGTTCTGAAACAAATGCTAAAACACTTTTTTTAGCCAAAGGGTCTTTGTCCCTGAAGGACTATTGTTTTAGTTTTGCAATTTTGCGTCGGAAACATTAAAAGTCTGAATCACTTTTCAAACTGTTGCCACAAAATCATGCAGCCCTGTATTATATTTAAAGAAATTAAATAATGAAGAATCTGCATAAATGTATGTATATTTCTCCAAATGGGATAAAACAACGGTACCTAGAGCCATCTAATTTGAATAACGTACGATTCTACCCGAATATGCGCATCTGGAAGCCAAAATTTGGAATTTGGAATTTATTTTATTTTCGATTTTATATTTTGTAAAACTTTAACGGATTTTTGACGAACAAACTCAAACGATTTAAAAGCGAGCAATGGCAACACTCTACGAGGGAAAAAAACGTTTTATCTAAAGTGCGCGGAACTGTGTATCGGATATTCTGAAGATAGACTCATTTTAAAATTATTTTGCGATATTTCTGTTAAACTGACTTTTATCGTTCCAGTGCAAACAACACGATATTTAATAAATGAAAGTAACAGACAAAACGTTAACAAACGCCTCTTTAGGCATAATTTAAAGTTTGAAGCCTTTCAGAATTTCAGTCCAAAGGGTCTTTGTCCCTGAAGTACTATTGTTTTAGTTTTGCAATTTTGCGTCGGAAACATTCAAAGTCTGAATCACTTTTCAAACTGTTGCCACAAAATCATGCAGCCCTGTATTATATTTAAAGAAATTCAATAATGAAGAATCTGCATAAATGTATATATATATTTCTCCAAATGTGGTAAAACAACGCTACCTAGACCCATCCAATTTGGAATAACTAAAATATGCGCATCTGGAAAACCAAATTTGCAATATGGAATATGTTTTATTATCTGTTTCATATTTTGTAAAACTTAAACCAATTTTTGATGAACAAACTTAACGATTTAAAAGCGAACAATGGCAATGCTCTAACAAAAAACAAAACCTTTTCATCTCCAGCGTGCGGAACTGTGTATCGGAAATTCTAAGGATATGCTCATTTTAAATTATTTTGTGATACTGCTGCTGATCTGAATTTTATGATTTACGTGCAAAGAACATGATATTTAATAAATAAAGGTAACACAAAAAAAGTTGAAAAAACGTGCCTTTGGACGTAATTTAAAATCTGAAACCTTTCAGATTTAAATTTTTTTTATCATTTTTTTTAAAATTATTTTTGTGAAATAATACTTTCTTTAATAAATAGGAAATAGCGAATTACCTGATACGCAACCCAATTTCTGATTCCATGAACGCGTTATAAGCGGACTTCGACGGTATGACGGAAATGTGCAGCCGACTCCGGGAAATCATCAACTGAATGTGAGTTCGCTCTGATGGTCTTAAAGTTAAATGGTGTTAAAGAGTTCGGCGCCACGTGAAGAGATGCGACACTTATGAGTTTTTTTTTATGATTTTGCGATATTTTAGTCTCGTGTATTTAGTAATATTTGTATATCGTATATTTAACGTGTAATATTTAACATATTCTTATTAGCATTTTATTTATAGTATATATTGTATTAGCACATACCGTATGCACTGTATTTGTATTGAGTATATATACTGCACTTAGCGCATATTATATTTACTCTTTTAGTGATGCCAATCCACGTTTCCCAAACAAGGCGCAATTTTTGTCCCATTTCTTCTTAGCCGTGTGACATCTTGAGTTTAGGACAAATTTTACTAGGTCAGTCCTTTCCTTTCCTTAGTCAGATTTAACTATACTTTTATATAAACAGTTCTAAACATGTTACTGACGTGAGGGAAAACTCCTTATATGCTAGATCTGTTATCTCCTTATACGCTAGATCTGTTAGGAATAAGAAATGACTTTTTTCCTTACCTCCGTGCAAATCTTAAGTAAGATTAGTTTAAGACGAATCGAGGGCAGATGGAAGACACGAAGCTGCGCTGTAGCTAATGAGAAGCTGAGAAGCTTCTTGTTCCGCAGATAAATAAAGCCGCTACGTAAGAATTAGTGGCTCCGCTTATTAACTAATTAATTAGCTATCGATTGAACTTTCTAGGAAGTAATTGTGTTACGGTATTTCCTCGCGTATTTTTCTCCTTTTTTAAACCGGTTTTTGTTGTCGCTATTTTTAACCCAGCAGTTTTATTAATCTCGAACCAGAACTTTACGTAGAATTAATTTTAATGTCATTTCACTTTTCAAATAACTAACCGCCTAAAATAGTTACCATAAAAGGTAAATTTGTACATACTATTCTTACAAAAACCAGCTACAGGTTCGGTTGGATTGAATATTGCAAAGCACGTTACGGCTACCTATCTGAGGGGATGGATGCCTTCGTGGAGGACTTGCTAAAGGAAACTGGCTCATATACACGTTATGCATGGGGAAAACCATGGAAACGCCCATGCAGCCAACCCGTTGGTCCGTAGTCGAACACCGGTCCAAGATAGCAGTGTTCGGCGATTTTACCGCTCGATTGCCGGTGGGCTCAAGTCCAGCTAGTGTCGTTTCGCGTTTACAACTATACACTGGTGTGCAAAAATTAAGGACGAGACGGTTTTTTCAATATAACTTTGTACAAAAGCTTTCCAAATCAACGCATTTAATACCGTAAGATCCCCAATACGTAAGGACATGAGTAATGTAAGCGACACTTACTAAAAGAGAAATCAGAGGGATAAAAGAAGCTTTATTGAAAAAGTAGCATGGAGCGCAATACGACTGAAGGCCGAAACATCCCTGTGATGGGTGTCTAGCAAGAAACATCCGGTCTTGATTAGGGGATATGATCTCCCCTGACTGCTAGGCAGGTTTCACATCATTTGTGCATGCTGGATATGAGGTTGTTAATGAGCTGTTGAGACACTGCTGATCGTTCCTCTTGTAGTTAATCCACGGTAAAACGCGATATCGGTCGTCCAGTCGCCCGTGACGTGTGTCTAGCGATTTCTCCCGCTGTCTGCCGCCTGTTTCTTCCGGCCTGTAAGGCAATATACCGGTCATCTGCGGGTGTGGTTCCTCGTGGACGACCACTACTAAACCCCCGGATAGCTGTTCCTGTAGTTTGAAATTGTCTCCAAAGTCGTGAAACGTTGCTGTGAGCAATTCCGAACTCTGCAGCCACACTTGTCACACTGCGGCCTTCCTCCAACTTCCCGATGATTCGACCTCGGGTATCTTCCCAATGATTCGACCTCGGGTAAAAGCATCCAGATGTCGTCTAACAGATTGATTATTCGCCATTTCTCGCTGAGGCGGCAACTCGGTGTGATTTTAACTGCTATACGGCTTGCAATCTCTTTGCCAGAAATACTGATCTTACACCGACAACATGCTTTATACTACTCAGACACTCCCCCATTACGTCTACCTGCATATCTGGGCATGTGCTACCGCACATCACCTTACTTAATCTCCTGACTGGTTTTCTGTCCGCTCTGCCTCTTCGTTCAGCTGATATGCTAATTTTTCGACTTCGTCCTGAATTTTTGCACACCAGTGTAAATTAATGATAGCAGAATTTAAAAACTGCGTATTTTGCTTTTAAGCCACTTACTTTCTTAATCAGTACAAGACACATTATACTTGAATAAAAAAATTAAATATCTTACGATTAGCCGAATGGCAATCAGTTGGCACCCGTTAGATAAAGACACATTATATCGGGCACTGGCAACGCTTTTCTTTCGAATAGCTAAGTTGTTGAAAGGCAAATGTTTAATGTCTTGCTTAGTGGCAACAATTTTCTTTTACGTAGCGGAGTTTTCTGATTAAATTTGTAAATTTGAAATGTAATTGGCTTATGCTTAAAGGAAAGTCAACGCTTTAGAATCACCGATAGAGTCGTAAGTTATGTCATAATTAATTTTTTTCGGTCTTCTCAATTTCTCTTATCGACTTTCATTTTTTACTTCCATGTACTAAGTAAAAAGGAAGTACTGTAGTCGTGAAAAATTTCGGAATCATATTTCATCGAAAATATCCATTTTGACCGCTATCGAATAGAATTTCTCGATGTTTTCGCGTGATATCTGAACGTAAGGGCTGAATAAAGGATTGCTTTCCTCCAAAAAAATTATATAACTGGTTTAAAATGGATTCTGAAGAAAATTTTCGTGGCGTCTGTGCGTACGTACGTATGTATGTATGGATCTCGCAAAACTCAAAAACGAGTAGCCTTAGAACACTGAAATTTTGAATATAGGACTGCTATAACCTGTAGATGTGTACCTCCTATTTCCGTTGCAATTAGCCGCATCAAAAGTATATAAATATATGTATATATATATATAATGAAAGTAATTAAAAGTAAATTAATAATTAAAAGTAAATTAATAATAATATTTTTGTTTTTACTTTTGTATATGAAATGAAACGAAAGTGTAGGGGACATGTCTTCTAAAGTAAGCGCCTCGTTCAGATTAATTGTGTTCTTAGTGAAAAACTTTTAACAGGATTCTTTTGCTTTAGTGACTAATATCTTTATTTTGATTGAGTATCAATTAGTGATTTGAATCTAGCAAATAATTTGACGCTTACTTCGAAGTAAGATGAAACCCTCTCTCTTATTTTAGTTACTGTTAATTGTAGGTAGATTGGTTTATCCGCTTGATAAGTCGATTAATCTGCTGTCAATAATAATAACTGGTTTTTCAATACTTAAAAAGTTTACTTTTGATTTTGGCATCTGAGGCTGTGCTCCGCCTGTTTCGTTTGGCAGTAACTGCCAAATAAAGGTCCTCATTCGGCGTTGTAACTCTGGGGCGACCTGTTCTGTAGCGTCTACTCACAATTGTAACGTCTACTCACATTACCATCATCTCGGAATCGTTGCCAAAGCCTGGAGATGACACTTTGGGCAATTCCAAGTTCGTCTGATACTTCCAGTTAGGTACGCCCATATTCCAGAGGGCCGATCATTCTACCATGTAAAAAATCATCCAAATGCGTCCTTTGTGTCATAACTATTCGGTTATTGCACTGAAATGCTTAGAAAGCGCCTGCGAACAATTTTACTTCTTTGCCTGTATTCCTTATATACACTCTCGTCACTGTGACGTACCATCGGTGTCATCTGGTTCCTTCCTGAAATTTGCATATGATTCTTGAAGATGTGTGTAGTGATTTTACAGGTGATATATTTATTTTAGAGTTCCATTTCCGCGTGACTCCGAATTATCCTTAATTTATGGACATGAGTGTAATTTAAAGATTTAATAAAGGGAAGTCGGTGTCCCTTTAACTTAAGGATCTGTGATTCCCAGTTTGTTTAAAGCAATAAATCTATCCAAACCAAACTGTATAAGTACCAACTGTTACAAAAGTACCAACGTTATACTTTGAAACAGACCCTTGTTTCAAGCCTTATTTTTAGCGCATCATCAAGAACATACTTTGCTGCACATGCTGAGATTGTTCGAGAAAATAACCAATGCTCTACATTAAAATGTATTCTTAGAACCTACATTTAAACACACTCAGCTTTAACACGTCTCGTACAACGTCGCGTAGCATTACAGCAATTACTGGGAACGTTTCGAAAATTTCCAGTATAGTGCTTCGAAATGTACGTTCTAAGGACACGGTTGCAACACTCAGCTTTGGTACGACGTGTAGAAAGTATAGTACATGCTGTGAACGATGAGAAACGTACTAGTGTAGTACATTGAAATGTACGTCCTGAGACAAGGTTATAACACGCATCACTTTGTCATGCAGAATGTAGTATACTGGGATCGTTTAGATAAAGAAGTAATGCTGCACTGTGAAATAAATGTACGTTCACGAAAGAACACGATCGTAAAACGAAAAGGTCAGGGATTTAACACCCACCACTTTTAACACATCACATAGAAAGTACTGTATACCGCATGCTGGGAACGTTTCGGAAACTACTAATATTGTACGTGGAAATGAACATTCCAAAACCACGATTGTAGCACGTTGTTTAGTACGCATTTTATACCACAAGTTTCGTTACATACAGTTCGATGGAAAATGCCACTTACTCGGGCACGCGCAATACGCAGGAACACAACCATCTACCCTTACATCGCTTGGATTAAACTTCTCCACTACCTTTGCCCTTTCCTGCGATATAAACACATTATTCATCGTTTATTAAAAAAAACTTTTAATTTCTAATTCCAAAAAACTCCCGCCGAACTTCAAGATAATAATTCTGAGAAATAGACTTCCCTTCGAACTGTTGTTTTTCCCGGGAAGCTTTTCCTACCACTACCACCCCTCGGCCATAGAGAAATATCCGCGTTCGTACACGCCGCATATTTTCCGTTTTGCTAATCTTTGATAATACTTCGTCTCCCCATCCCTTTCCTTTCCCGTGTCATAAATTCGAAGAACTCGGCGCTATATTAAAGCTAACGAAGGAATTAAGTCTGCGGGGCCTTCGTCTGAAATTTATAAGGTACTTCCTGGGGAAGAATATTAAAAACTTAGGGCAATTTACGGGCCTCATCGTGGCTAAAAATTTACGACCGTCTTAAACTTCAGCGCCAGTGCTCTTCTTAAGTAAGGACGAGAGATATTTAAAATGGAAGGATGTTTTGGTGGAGAGGTGTTTTTTTTTCTCTTCTTCTTGAGGTCGTAGGATTTTGGGTCGCGAAATTTAATATTCGTTGGCGATTTCGTGCTGTTGTGGTTTAGATTTAGCGTTATGGATGCGAGCGCATTTTTCTTCGATGCGAAGTGGATTTAAGTAGAGATTTGAATAGATATTGATATCAGGATAGACCAAGCCACAGGACAAAGGTAATGTCCTGAAAATGGAAATGCAAAACCAAACACTAAAAACAATAAAAAGCAAAAAACGTAAGAAGAGCATACCAGAAAACAGAAGAAAAGACACGATAAGGTAAGAAACAGACGCAAAAAGCACAGAAAATGCAAGAAATCACTAAAAAATACAAGATAAAGGTAAGGAAAGCCGAGAAAAACGAGACCAATCACAGAGAAAGATTAATATAAACCAGAAAAAAGAAGAAAATAAAAATACAAGAAAAAATAGAAAATATAACTAAACACGAGAAATAACAATAAAACTGAAAAAAATACATACAAAAATAAATAAAATCTGAAAGGTTACAGATTTTAAATTACGTCCAAAGGGGCGTCTTTTGAACATTTTGTATGTTACTTTTATTTATTGAATATCATGTTCTTCGCGTTTAAACCATAAAATTCGGTTCAAGAACAATATCGCAAAATAATTTTAAACCAAGCCTATCTTTAGAATTTCCTACACACAGCCTCACGCGCTGCATATAAAAATGTTCTTTTCTGTACAACGTTGCTATGGCCCGCTTCGAAATCCTCGCGTTTGTTCATCAAAAATTCGTTAAAGTTTTACAAAATAGGAAATCGTTCATAAAACAAATTTCAAATTTGGGCTTCCGGATGCCTATATTCGCGGCAGGATGACGGCATTCAAAATTTGATGGCTTTAGGTACCGTCGTTTTATCATAATGCGAGAAACATACATACATTGATGCACATTCTTTATTATTTAATTTCTTTAAATATAATACAGGGCTGCAATATTTTGTGGCAACCGTTTGAAAAGTGATACAGACTTTTAATGTTTCCGACGCAAAATCGCAAAACGAAAACAAGAGTCCTTCAGGGACAAAGCGCCTTTGGACTAAAAAGCGCAAACAAAAACGTGAGAAATATCCGGAAAGCACAAGAAAAATACAGGAGAAACCGAAAGAAAAAAAGGACCAGCAAAAACAAGAAAAATACAAAAAGGTGAGAAAACAGAAGATAAATACAGGAAACGACAGTATAAACACAACAACTACAGACCGGAAATCACAAGATAAACATTAATCCACAGCAGAAAAACGTAAGAAAAGAACGGAAACGCCAGGAAAACAAAACTATACTGAAAGTCGAGAAAAACAAGAACAACAAAAACGGTCAGAAAACAGAAAATATACACAAGAAACACAACATGAACACGTGAAACCCACAAAACTACCAGAAAAGACAGAAGCACAGGAAAAACGCAGAAAAACACAAGAAATGGCAAGCACATACAGGAAAAGATCAGAAAACTAAAAAAACACATAATAAGAAAAGCATAAAATGCTCTTTGAATGTAATATGAAATATTTGCGAGGAAAGCGATGTTTAAGTTAAAAACCCAAACAATCTTGTGTCGAGAGAAGTGAGTCTAAAAGCGTATCGATTGACTGAGCTCAGCAAAAGCACGAAAAAACTTAACAAACCATCTGTTGCAAAGTTAAAATCCGAATCCTTTCAAATTTTTTTTAATGATACTGCAACGCCATATGGCTTGAACTTAGCACTGGACATGCAGATAAGATTTTTGAAAGCTATAGAAATGTGATTGGCCTACCACACGACTTCCTTGCACGGCTATTAAACTGAAAACATTTTGTAAGGTTTATCCTAATTTTGTTAACAGTTATTTTAAGTTATGCTTCTTTCCTATCTTTCTAGTTTCAGCTTACAATTTCCTACCAGAATGTAATTTCAGAAACGCAGTGAATGCAAATGATTCAGAGTAGTATTTAAGTCGATGCTTCACCGACTTCGAGAGAGAGAGTCTGATTTCCTAAGTAGCGCGCGTTTGTCTTCTAGCTACGTCTCTCTTAGCTGTTACTACTACACTCGGCTATACTTTAGGCCCTTGCTTGGCTTCGCCGATTTAATTAATATTTAGGGACCAACTACTTAGAATCCTGATAGCTTCTATATCTTTCATTTAGCTTTAGTTAAACTTAGTTAGTTTAATTTCATAATGATTTAAGTTCAAGTCCAAGTGGAGGCTTTGTGTATATTCCGAGATAGGAGTTGATTGTATTTATTCTGAGAAATAAAGGGTAGTTTACCCTTCTTAAGTCTTACGTGTTTGTTCACACACTTAGGGATTATTCGCTTACTAGTGTTTTATGGGGTTCAAGGTTTCGAACACTGAATTAAATAAGTGAAACCCCACAATTTTTTGCCGCACTCGATTTAAATGTATTTCCTTGAATTGTTGTAACTCGATTAACCGATCCCTCGAAGCAAGCTGGAAATAACATCAAAAACTCCAAATTTTGAAATTAAATATCTGGACTAATTTTGTCTTAAGAGAGTAATTTCTTGTACTTTTATTTTTTCATAACGAGTATAGAACTTTCCTAAATATGAGTATACGAACCAAAAGACTGCATTGAAATTTAAGTTTCCTTTCTTGTCTAAAATTAATTTTTTTTGAATTTCCAAAGCACGAATACTTTCGTTATTTCAAACACTTCTGTGACTTGAAGTACATGACTGTGACCAACGATAGCGAAAGGCTGAAGAAGGAGAGTGGATATCATATAAATATTTGGTGTTACCGAAGGAATCTGCAGAACTAGATGTTATAGCGGTCACATATACAATATTTCGACGTTCTATGGCTAATGGTTTTTGAGTTATGCTAGATGCGTACGCACTTACGTAAAGACGTCGCAAAAAAGACCATTTTAAATTCGTTTTATAATCGATTTTGAAAAAAAACCTATCGCCCAAATGGATTTAGAAATAAAAACGGATACTTCCGTTGATATATGATACCCGAAATTTTTGGCGATTACAATACTTCCTTTACTTCTTACAAGAAAGGGAAAATGTGATAACGGTGAAAGAAGTAGAAAAACGTCGGAAGAAGCAATAGACGGCAATAGTTTAGGAAATGTGTTCAATAGGAGAGGAATAGAGAAAAGGTCATTCCAGTTCTATGGCTTCTCAAACAAACGAGAAACCGATATCACACGATGAGGCGGCAGCAAGGTCCAATCATAAGCAACTGCACCTCCAGCGCCATGTTTTATTTTAGAATCTTTTCAGAACGTAGAAAACTACAAGCGATATTGAACAATCTTTAAGTGGAACGTTTCACTCAAAACATTTCAGACTCCGTAAATTTCAGACATTTTGAGTGAAAACTTCCCAACTGTTTTTTCCCCTTCTTCTTTAGGTCGTAAGATTTTCGGAAGCAATTCGTTGGCGATTTCTTGTTGTTGTGGTTTAGATCTAGCTTTATGGATGCGACGGCTTAGAAACACATTTACTGGATACTTTTTTATGAAAGAGAAATCATTTTCCAAACGATAATACCTCTCACCTTTCACTTCCCCTTTCGTTTTCCGCACCTCCCCACCAACGGCCGAGTCGTTAAGAACTCTGAATGCCATTTGGCTTACTTTCGAACCCAGGTGACAGGGCGGGCTGTATAGTTGGTATCGCCATGCGTAGCAACAAAACCAGCCAACTTGCTTTAGAAACTCCACGAAGGCATCACTCCACTTCCACGAAGGCATCACTCCTCATACGCAGATAACCTGTGGTTTTACTACATTCAAATAACATGACTATTTAACTTTTTCATTTTCTACTTGCCAGATCTACTTTTGTTTGAAGAGTAATGCAAAATTAAACTAACTTTCCTAAGCTTTTCTTTCGAGGAATTTTTAGCTACGGTCAGATTTGTGATTGCGCGATAAGTGGTCGAGTTCTAATCTTTTGTATACACACTGCTTGTAGATTACAATAGATTTTTCAAACTTCAGTTCAGACTTTTTCGAAAAAAGAAAAAAACCCGTTATTTTTTCTAAATATTTGATTTTTTAGGTATAACTTATTAAATGTTAATACAAATAGGAAGACCCAATACTTAATACAATACAAATCAGTTAATATGCAATATTAGGAAGAATGATAGTAACATTGTGGAGTTATTAGGATTCTTTTGAAAGCAAGAGTCATGAAAAATGAGCAACGCCTTCGCCGGGAATCGAACAACGGACCTCTCAGTTATGCGTCGAGCGTGCTGACCACTATACCACGAAGCATGCGAAAAAAGTGGGAGAAATACCTTATAACGTATTCCAGATATCTCCGTACGATAAAATAAAATAAAAATCTATAAATTTAGATATCAGTGAATGTCATATACCACTCCCACATCGAAAATGCAAAATTTTAAGTCTTTAGTACTGCCTGAAACGTTTCTACATTCTGTACATGCGTCCTAGCACACCGCGTTTAATATTCGCACGATAATACACAGTCCAGTCACATTAATGTGACCACCACGTACTTTCCATGTCAGAGTTAAATAACCAATCACAGAAGGCAGGTGGCAGCACAGTGCAGTTGAGCGTATATAAAGGGTGTGTGAGGGCTTCGGAAAACATTTCAATCGTTGGCGTAATGCAGAAACGAAGCGATTTATCCGACTTCCAAAAGGGCATGATCATTGGCTTTCGGGCCAAGGGTGGAAGCATTTCCGAAACGGCTGAGTTTGTGAACTGTTCGCGTGCCGCCGTGGTAAAAGTGTACCGTGCATGGCAAAATGGGACTGTCCAAAATCAGCGACGTGGCAAATGTGGTGCACCACGGGCCATAGATGACAGAGGCGAACGACGGTTGCGGAGATGCGTTCGGGCAGATAGACGGGCTACCGTTGAGCAACTGACCACCAAAATGAACCAAGGGGCTACCAAAAGTGTCTCCCAAAGTACTATTCAGCGAACATTGCTGCGTCTGGGCCTCCGAAGCAGACGCCTGGTTCGTGCACCTATGCTGACTGCTGTTCATCGACGGCGAAGGCTAGAATTTGCACGCCAGTACAGCAGCTGGACGTCCACTGAGTGGCGACAGGTTGCGTTTTCGGATGAATCGCGTTTTATGCTCCATCGGACAGATGGACGTTGGCGTATAAGGCGTGAAACCTCTGAAAGGAACCACCCTGCAACCATTGCCGGAACGGTCCAAGCTGGAGGCGGGAGCATTATGGTCTGGGGAATGTTTTCCTGGCATTCTCTAGGTTCACTGATCATTGTGGAAGGCACAATGGATCAATACAAGTACGCATCTGTCCTTGCGGACCATGTTCACCCCTACATGCGCATTGTTTTTCCTCAGGATGATGGCATCTTCCAGCAGGACAATGCGAGGTGCCATACAGCTGCCAGTGTACGTGCGTGGTTCGAAGAGCACCAGGATGAGTTTACCGTCCTCCCCTGGCCAGCAAACTCACCTGACTTAAACCCAATCGAGCATCTGTGGGACCATCTCGATCGAGTTGTTCGCGCCATGGATCCTCAACCGCGTAATCTAGCGCAGCTGGCCACGGCATTAGAGTCGGCATGGCTCAACATCCCAGAGAACACCTTCAGGGACCTATGTGACTCTCTTCCTGCACGTCTCGCAGCAGTCCGCTCTGCGAAAGGTGGTTATTCTGGCTTTTGACAGATGGTCACATTAATGTGACTGGACTGTGTATAATAAATAATATTCAACATAACAAAGCATAGAACATACTAATAATTCAAATAATCCTTCGAAGCAAAAACAGGAATCTGAAAAAAAATATTGAACCTGACAACATCACAAAACTTCCAAACGATTGCATACATTTGCAAACGATCCGAAGGAATACCACTTACTACTAAATTATATAAAACTTCCGAAGGAAAACATGCGCCTACAAAAGATACCGAATTCTAGGACTTGCAGAAATTAAAACAAAACTTCCAGACGATTACCTATACCCACCATACCATAATAAAATTTTGAATAAACATTCTAACCGAAAACACTAAGAAAAGTTACGAAAGCCTAGGCCTTACTAAAAATTCGAGCAAAACTTTCAAACGATTACACACACACGTATAAACTATCTGAATGAATAAAACATTGGTAATAACATAAACAAACGTTCCGAAAGAGAATACGCATCTGAAAAGGTACTCAATTCTAAAGCACAAATCCGAAATCCTAGAACACGATAATAATTTGTAGAGACATTAGGTATTTTTGAAGCGGGAATATCGAAAAATGAGCAACACCTTCACAGGGAATCGAACCACGGACCTCTCGGTTACGCGTCGAGCATGCTGACCACTACACCACGAAGGCATGCGAAGAAGGCGGGAGAAATACCTTATTTATTCCCCCTTTTAAAGAGCGACTGGGAATGAGGGGACCCAATCGACAAATCCTGGTGGTGTAGAATCATCATCCACCACCTTTTTTAGTTCGGTAGCCAGTGTAGAGGCATTAGGTTATTTAGGAAGCAGAAGTATGGAAAATCAGCAACGCCTTCGCTGGGAATCGAACCACGAACCTTTCGGTTAGTTACGCGTCGAGCATACTGATCCCTTCAGCACGAAGACATGCGAAGAAGGCGGGAGAAATACCTTATAAATTAAAACAAACCTGACCAGCGATAACGCACGCATACGATCCGTTAGGGTTGCCAAAAAGTGGCAGGGAAAGGCAGAGTTACCAGAGTTGTTGCGAAATCGCTCATTTGGTGACATTTGGCAACAAAATTCACGATATGCTATAGACGGAGCAAGAACTTTCTAGAAAGCATTCTTAATTATTTCCTCGAGAATATTCTAGAAGATGAGTTAAAGCTATACATACCCTGCCTATACGCGGAGAAAGTAGTGTAGTAAAATCTTGAATTCAGTAATGCAGTAGTATCGAGAATTCAGAGATAACATTGAGAGCGGTCAAAACCGAGCCGGAAGCTCTACTTTAGTGCTTTGCCGTGAAGCTGTCTTCTCCGTTATAGCCTGAAGGCTGCTTTGCTGATTGTTTCAGCGTGTTTATCATAGTCTTTCGACGACTGTAAATGTGTTCTTGGAACTGTGCTGCGTAATACTCGCAAATAAATTGTGTTTAAATTCTTTATCAAGATTTATCATCAATTACTCCCAATCCACGAACCAGTAGAACGCAACATCAGGTTTAAGAATTGGGTCCTGAGAGTGGATGCCAATGACCCGCGTGCAGGAGAAAGCCATGGCGGAAAAAATGAAGGCACTGATGGACGTGCTAGCAGCTGTAAAAGACGGAAAATAAGAGATGAAAGCCTGACAGGAAGATATGAAGGTTGAGATCAAGGTTAAACAAGAAGAAGTTAGAGAGTGAAACAAAATCGTGGCAAGAAGAAATAAAAACTGGACCAAAAAAAAAGCTGCAAAAGCAACTCCAAGAAGAAGATGTCGTAGAGCAAAGAAGGGAAATGGCAACCAATACAGAAGATGTGAAAATGACAGTAATGGCATTTGAAGAATCAAAAGATGAAGAAATGAAGGAAGTAGTTGGTGAAGTGTCTGAGGGAAGATCAGGAAATGAAGGAGGGAACATCTAACGAGGCTGAAAAGAGAGAACCAAAAGATGAAGAAATGAAGGACGGGAACGAAGCTTTTGATTTTCAAGTGAGTAAAGTGGAATGGAAGAAAATGACAGTACTGTTTGTAAAGATGAAAAAATAAAAAAGTGGCTAGTAAAGCATCTGACAAAGCTGAAGAAATAATTCATGGAAATAACGTTCCCGATTCTCAACGTCAGGATCTTGAGAATCAGGTAGTAGAATGATAAAAGAAGTAGAGATGATGGAAGAAAGAAAATGTGACTCTTAAGCTGGTAGATACTGATAAATTAACTACATAAAAGTTTTAAATTATAGAATTTAATGTTCAGAATGAATAGTAGTGACGTGGTCAGCAAAAAATAGTGAAATTACGAGGCCGCAGTTAGCAAGTATTGAACCATCTGAAAAAGCATGTGATGCAGAGATGGGTTTGGTTTGGTTTATATGATTGCGACAACGCTTAGAGGGATATCTCCCTAATGGGAGTGACGCCTTCGTGGAGGACTTTCTAAGGGAAACTGGCTCGTTTACACGTTACTCATGTGTAAAACCACGAGATCGTCTATGAAGCCATCCCGTTCGCGGAATTCGAACCTCTGACCGAACTACCAGTGTTCAGCGACTTTACCGCTCGGCCACAGATAAGCCTGATGCAGACTTGTGTTTTTTAGGTTTTAAAAGTTGTAAATGTAAAGTTATAAATACATAGAGATTTGTTTTCGCAAGAAGTTGTAAGGTTTATTCTAAGTTTTATTAACAGTCATTTTATGTTTATGCATCTTTCCTATCTTTCTAGTTTCAGCTTACAATTTCCTACCAGAATATAATTTTAGAAACGCAGCTAATGCAAATGAGTAAAGAGTAGTATTCAAGTCGATGTTTCACCGACTTCGAGAGAGAGCCTAAGTTCCTGACTAGCGCGCGAAATGTGGGGTTTTACATATTTAATTCAGTGTTCAAACCTTAACCCCACAAATGCTATTAAGCAAATAATCGCTTAAGTGTGAATAGAGACGTAAGAAAGGTTAACTACTATTTATTTCTTAGAATAAATATGATACAATCAGTTTCTAACTCGGAACGTACAGCAAAGCCTCCATTTGGGCTTCAACTCAAATAAAATAGGAAATAACACTTAACTAAGCTTAACTAAAGCTAACTGAAAGATATAGCCGAAATTATCAAGATTCTAAGTAGTTGGCCCCTAAATCTAAATTAAGTCGGAGAAGCCAAACAAGGGCCTAAAGTATGTTCGCGCCTAGCAATAGCTCAGAGAGACGTAGCCAAAAGGCAAACGCGCGCCAGTCAGAAAGTCAAACTGTCTCTCAAGAAATCGGTGAAACATCGACTCAAATACTACTCTTTACTCATTTGTATTAACTGTGTTTCTTAAATTACATTCTGGTAGAAAATTGTAAGCTGAAACTAGAAAGATAGGAAAGATACATAAACTGAAAATAACTGTTAAAAAAATTAGGATAAACCTTACAAAGCAACGAATAATATTCTTTTACCTCTATATTTCATATTTTTGGAGGAATTAATATTTTTTATGCTAAAAATCAAGAACGAAAGTTACGCATTCAAAACTGAACATCGGTAGAAATGAATACTACGTGCATGCAAACGTGGGTGTGCATATTTTCGAATTATAGACATTTCGTGTGACGTACAAATTATATTCACAGACTGAGGTCCTCATTACGTTACGTTTAATATTTTATTGTACTGGATTAATATCATAATATAATTTTATAAAAAATTCACTTCCTACAACAAATATTAAAATTCTCTTATCTTTGATATCCATGCGTCTTAATATTAATTAAACGATACGTTAATCCTTAAAGTACAATTAACGGAGGAGTTATCATTTGCGAAAAGAAAGTAACAATAATTAAAAAATAGAAATCTCAAGTTTCGCAAACTTTGTTACAGTGCCAAGAAAAGAGTTCGGGGATTAAAGAAATAGCAACTTCAACAGAGAGGTAACTCGCTTTGTCCAAACTAAAAAGAGACGGAGAAAGATTCCCTTTTTATTTTTTCTTCATAGCCATCCAATTTAGTTTATCACTTCGAGGCTAAATATTAGTGGTAAATTGGGTGCATAAATGAGATATTTGGAATTCATTATGAAGTTGCATTCGTGAGTGATTTGGATTCTCGGGGGCTGGGTACTAAAAGTTGAATGTAAATGAAAGTTTAACAAAGCAGATATAAATGCAAATAATTTTTTCCTACCGAGTTCAGACGAACTTGTAAGGTACGTTAAATATCCTCATGTACCCTCACGTCCATAAATTAAGGATAAATCGGAGTCACGCGGAAATCGCACTCTAAAATAAATATATCACCTGTAAAATCCCTACACACATCTTCAAGAATCATATGCAGATTTCAGGAAGTAACCAGATGACTCCGATGGTACGTCACAATGACAAGAGTGTAAGAGAGTGATGTATAAGGAATACAGGCAAAGAAGTAAAATTTTTCGCAGGCGCTTTATAAGCATTTCAGTGCAATAACCGAATAGTTATGACACATTTATACGCATTTGGATGATTTTTTACGTGGTAGAATGATCGGCCGTCTGGAATGGGGGCGTACCCAACTGGAAGTATCACACGAACTGGAATTGGAACTTGGAAGAGTGTCATCTCCAGGCTTCGGCAACGATTCCAAGATGATAGTAATGTTGTAGAGTAATTACGTTATTTCGGAGCAGGAGACATGAAAAATGAGCAACGCCTTCGCCGGGAATCGAACCATAGACCTCTCGGTTACGCTTCGAGCGTGCAGGCCTGTACACCACGAAGGCCTGCGAAGAAGGCGGAAGAAATACCTTATAATGTGAGTAGACGTTACAGCACAGGTTGCCCAAGAGTTACATTGCCGAATGAGGACCAGTATTTGGCAGTTACTGCCGAAAGAAACAGGCGGAGCACAGCCTCAGATCTGTCTCGTCGGCTGTCTTCAGCCACTTGTACGACAATTTCCAGGCAGACCGTGTACAGACGCTTAGGGCAGATTGGTCTATATGTTCGTAGACCTGTCAGATGCGTTCCACTGACTGCAACTGACTATCGCCTGCGGTTAGCCTGGAGTAGAGAGCATGCATTGCGGACTCCGCAACAGTGGGCTTGTGTGATGTTTTCCGACGAGTGCAGGTTTAGCTTGCAGTCTGATTCTCGCCGGAATTTCATATGGCGAGCTCCAGGTACCCGTTAAAACAAGAAAACATCATTGAACGACACCGTTACGGTGGTGCAGGAGGGCTCGTTTGGGGGGGAATTATTCTGGGTTGGTTCCAGGACTGACCTGCGTGTTCAAATTGGCACCGTGACAAGCCAAATCTATCGGGACGTCATTCTGGAACAACATGTACGTTTGTTTCGGGGGGCCATGGGCTTACAATTTGTGTTTATGGATGACAACGCCCATCCTCACCGTGCAAACATTGTAAGCGAATGCCTTGAATCGGAGGATATCACCGTATGGTGCATTCTTACCGGACTTTAATCCAGTAGAGAACGTGTGGGACATGCTTTGCCGACGAGTTACAGCGCGTCAACCTCCTCCTACATGTCTACCGGAACTTCGGAGAGCATTGCGTTTTGAGTGGTGTAATATTCCCCAAGATCAGATCGATAATTTGATACTCAGCATGCCTAGCCGTTGTACGGACTGTATTGCATCGTCTGGGAAACGTACAATGTATTAACAATCATACCAACCATGTAATATTGTTTTTTTACAAATAGGTTTTTTTTTGTAATTTGCTCCAGGGAGAAAAAATCGCTATTTTTTTAATAATATCAAACATATAGCATCTCTTTTTGCTCTTTACCTTTTTTTTAATAAATAAGCTTTACGAATACCTCAAATTTGTTTTGCTTCTAATTCTTCCTTTGCTTGATTTTGCATTATCCTTAATTTATGGACATGAGGGTATATTAACCAAACGCAATAAAAGAGAAAGTACAAGAAAGAACCAGGATGATCGCTACAATGAGGAAAAAAGCCAAAAAAAAACACAAGAAAAAGACAAGAATAGACAGAAGAGCAAATGAAAAACAAAAATAAAAAATACACTAAAAAAATCAAAAATCGAACAAGGAAGAAAATGCAAGAAAAAAGGAGACAAACGCAAGAAAACACATAGAAACTCAAGAAAATACAACAAAGCCAGAACAAAAGACAAATTAAAAATGGTTACAGCCGAAAACATCGCGGACGAAAATGTCGCGGAGGAAACAACGCAAGGCGAAACCTCGTGGTACAAGACGTCGTGGGAGAAAATAAAGCGATTCAAAAACTTCGCAGTTTAAAAACATCGTTGTAGAAAATATCGTGGTAAAAAATAAAAAAACGTACAAAACATCGCAGACATGCGTTTCTCAGCCTTTAGTAACTGTAAATGGATATTCGCTTGTGAGGGTAAGATGGAAAGAAGGATCATTTTTACTTTATTTATATTAACAAATAAATTTTTAGAAAACAGAACAAGAAATTTAAACAAAACAATAAATAATTTTCACTATAAGAATATAAGATTAACAAAAGTGAAGAAAAAAATCTCATTATTAACTTAGCAATTTTTTTACAGATAAGTTCATGCAGTTTCTTATTTTTCTTTTTCTATTCTTTTTTATATTATACATTTCATGAAAAATTACCAGTAAAACTTTAAAAAAAATTATTAATGATCTTTGTTAGTTAACTATGTCAGTTTAAAATTCTATTAAGTCCTATAATTTGCATTAATTTTCTACGCTTAAGTTTCCATTTTATATTTTCAAGAAATATTTATTAGTTAATAAAAATTATGAAAGTGGAAATTATCCTTCTTTGCACCTTGCTCTCATAAATTATTCTGCGAATATCCATTAACAATTATTAAAGCCTGAAGAACGCATGTCTGCGATGTTTTGTAGGTATTTTATTTTTTACCACGCTATTTTCGGCGACGATGTTTTTAAACTGCGGAGTTTTTGAAGCGCTTTGTTTTCGACGACGATATTTTGACCACGATATTTTAGAACTGCGATATTTTATCTTTCCTTTATTTTCTCCGACGATGTTTTCTTCCACGACGTTTTCGCCTCGCGTTGTTTTCTCCGCGGCGCTTTCGTCCACAATGTTTTTGCCACGATGTTTTCGGCGGACACCGTTAAAATAAGTAATAAAATCAAGAAAACACACCAAGACAAAACAAGCAAAACACAAGGAAAAACAAGGAAAGGTAAGGGAAAGAAGAAATGACGAAGGAACAAGAAAAGACAAGATAAAAATACTAAAAACCCATTAAGAATACACGGTGGTTATAATTAAAGCGACCCTATTCAGACCCCTGTAGAACCCGATCCGCCAATCGGATCTTTATGAAACTTCGTATATACGTTATATGGATCATGGGAAAAAGACTTCTGCAATAAAAAAGTTCACATTTTGACCAACAGATGGCAATTTTGAAAAATTCCTTATGCAGATTAGCCAAACTTATAGAAAGACTTGCAGTCACAGCCAGAAAATCGTTCTGAGTGCCTTTGTCATCATTAAACATGCCCTTACACATAATATTCAAATGCATTCCCCACAGTTTAGCAGATTTCATATATTTAACAAGACTTCAGGGGGACTCACCGAAGCGAATTCCGCTAAATAAAATTTAAACCATTTTCATTCAACTTCTTCATAACTGTCAGTGTGTTTCCTTTCGTACTGAATATTCGCCAATTTAGAATTCTCCACTCAGAAACTCTAACTGTATACGTCCTTACCCAGCACTTCTCCTATCGCTGCAACAAAAGCTTCGTTACAGGAGCTGAAAGGAGGTACGTACGGTTGTCACTTACTGTTTTAAGTCATGGATAATCCTTAGCGTTTTGATTATTTTT
This sequence comes from Stegodyphus mimosarum, assembly GCA_000611955.2. Lineage (NCBI taxonomy): Eukaryota > Metazoa > Arthropoda > Arachnida > Araneae > Eresidae > Stegodyphus > Stegodyphus mimosarum. Next base: position 22,559 of record KK116249.1, on the reverse strand, counting down.
TAACACAAAAGGTTATTTTTTAATACAAAAAGGTTTATTAGACTCAAAACGGGATTTTGCGGCGTCCACGATAAGCGGCAAATCATTTTTCAAAGTGTTGCTACCAAATATTATCGCCCTTTACTATCCTTAAAGAAATTCAATTATGTAGTATGCATCTATCTGTAGTAATGCATCTATGTTCTTCTCATTGTGAAAAAATAATGACACACTGCCAAAAAAAGGCGGGGACAGTTCTATATCTTCCGTTCTACTGGTTCAACTGACAAAATTCAACTCACGTTTTTCATGTCTTGAAAGCACGACTTAGGATTTATATATAGCATTGTTTCAATATAGGTATTTTGACACAAAATCCCGACTTTTTCTTGAATGGCATGCCAATTGTTTTCCTTATTTCGATTCTGGGACTCAAATTATGCTAAAGTGCCAAATTTTGTAAAAATGGGACGAGTAGTTTTTAAAAAATTAACTCTCAAAATTTTAGCTCTCCAATGTTAACAGAATTTCGTATATATTTGTTAATAGCCTTTTTTTATTAAAGTTATTTGGTTTTTCATTTTACAATTCGAAATTTAAGTTCATTCCAAATAAAATTCGCCTGCATTTTATGATTTATTTTTAAAATTTGTGTTTTTAAACAATTTTTATAAATTTGTCGAAAAAATTTGAGTTATAACCCATAAAATTTTTAGCATCATTTTAAAGTAGATGTATTTCTAGGCACACCGGCAAAAAATTATAGCTTATTCAAAATTTTCTAAGGCATACGTGAATTTACATATTGGCGCGCTTTGAAATTTGGCATATTCGTTATAAGCGATAATAACGCCAAATGTGGTTAACGCACTTTGTTAAAATTAATTAAAAGTATGAACGATGACATTTTTCCGCTCGTCTACGATGGGAAAATAAGAAAGGAAAATGTATTGCAATAAATTAAGAAGTTCGCCGAGTGAATTATTCTTGGCGCAAACTGAAAAAATGCGCCAAAATAAATGTTTTAATTTTTCAGTAAATTTCGCACCAAATTTTACAAAATTTAATATTTTTCCATAATTTGAGTAGTAGAATCGAAATATGAAAAACAATTGGCATGTCATTTCAGAAAAAGTCAGATTTTTTTATGTCAGAACAATGCTATTTATAAATCTAATATACATCTTAAGTCGCGCTTTCCAGACATAAAAAACGAAATTTAAATTTCGTCAATCGGCCCAGTAGAACAGAAGATACAGAACTGTCCCATTTTTTTTGACGCAGTGTACCTATGGCCATCCAATTTTGAATAACATAGTTCTCCACCCGAACATGGACACCTGGAAGCCCGAATTTTAAATTTCAAAGTTAATATTTCGTAAACTTTTACTGAATTTTTGATTAACAAGCTCAAGATTTTGAAAGCAAGCAGTTGCAACGCTGTGTGGAATGAAATATTATCTACAGCGCGCGAGACTGGGTGTCGGAAGTTCTAAAGCCATGCTGTTTTTAAATATTTTGTGATTTTTATCTCGAATCGAATCTTATGTGGCTAAGTGCGAATAATGCAATATTTAATAAATAAAGTTAACACACAAAACGTGAATAAAAAGCAGACAAAAAAGGTTTGCAACCATGTTGCTAAGAAAACGGAACGTTGGTATGACGAATTGTGAAGAGACTGAAAACAAAAGAATATAAAATGTGCTGTCAACACCGAGCACATGCTGTTGTACTGCTTTTAGAATTTTGTTGTTGAATTGTATATGTCCTCACAGCGAAAAAAATTGATGCTTAATAATAAAGCTAAAAAGACAAAAGAAATGGGTTAAGAGGGGTAATTGCAACAGTAGGCTGGTAGACTGCGAGCTCAGTGAGAGCAAAAGACAACCTTAACAAACCCTTTCGGGTAACCGTTAAAACCTAAACCCTTTCAGATTCTTTTTCCCTTTTCAGGTCCCTTTAGTCTATAATCTTCAATAGTCTTAACGATGAAAATATCTCTTGAGATAATTTTCACCTTTATTTGAGAAATTTGATAAAATAATTTTTGGTTCAAAGGGGTCGTTCGTCTGGGAAACATGCTTTTGTGTTGTTTCCTTTTCGAGCCTGTTGTCATTCGGGGAAACGTAAAATACTATTTTCTTTTGTAGTTAATCTGTCTGTTGTTCGTTAACTAAACTATTTAAAAGCTACAGATGCCGTTCTAAAGAATTATTAGAATTTTACTACTCTTATGACCGCCTTTATGCAGTCCATGAATTTTTTAAATATTTCTTTATATTACTATTATCATATAAGGTACATTGTTGGAAATAATTTTAAAATATTTTCCTTGACGATTTTGTGAATTAAAGTTAACGGCGTAAATTTTGCTGATTCTAAGCAAATAATTTACTAATTGTGTAGAGTCATTAGGTTATTGCGATGCTGGAGACGATAAAAATGAGAATGCCCTCTCCGGGACTCGAAATTTGGACCTCTCGAATGCGCGCCGAGTGTGCTGGCCACAACACCGCGAAGGCCAGCTAAGAAGGCGGGAGAAACGCCTTATAACTGGATCAGAAGAATAGTTACTGCTGTAAGCTAGAGTTGAAAAACGTATCAAAATCAAGTCAGAACTTAAATACCTTGGACTGACTTTTGATACAAAACTCAATTGGATTCCTCACATATATCAGATCAAAAAACGCACAGCTTTAATTGCACAACGCCTTCGCCAAATGCAAGGCTCAACCTGGGGACTAAACTCTAAAATAGTAAAAATATTATATGATACAGTCATTGAGAAAATAGTCACCTATGCCTCTGCAATCTGGGCTGATCCAATGCAAGGTAGGAAGGTTCGATGTTTGAGCAGCATACAACGTCCATTTGCTCTAGGAATGACTAGAGCATTTTGCACTACATCAACAGATGCTCTTTGTGTGTTGGCGGGTATTATCCCCCTACACCTTAAAGTCATTCAAGTTTCCACAATAGTAAAGGTACTACAATTACACAAGGATGTCTATCTCCAGGATACACTTTATTCTACCTCTAATTATGAAGCTCCTACCACGCACCTCGTTATACATCCGTCAACCTACGGTCAAGGCCTCTCAGTTTATCTAAAAGGTGATAAACAGCCCCCTCCTACAAACCTTCAAGTCTTCACTGACGGCTCCAAAATAGAGGAGTCTACTGGATGTGCATTTGTCTCTTACAATAATGAACAACAAATCAATCAATGGAAAGGTCACTTACACTCTTGTAATAGTGTTTTTCAATCCGAGTGCATGGCAATCTACAGAGCCATCACTTACATCACTACACTGCCAATATCAGAAGCAGTAATTTATACAGACAGTCTTTCCTCCCTCTACGCTTTGTTAAATCCTAAATCAACATCAATAATAGTTCAAGACATCCAAAAATTACTCAAACATATTAACTTACATCATATCCATCTAACATGGACAAAAGGTCACTCAGGTATCATAGGAAATGACCAGGCGGACACCTTAGCTAAAGAGGTAGCATCAGATATACAAGCAGAATCAATTCAACTTAAATGGCCGCAGTCAGCTCTCAAATGAGCAGTGTTATTACAAATTATCTCCCTATGGCAAACAGAATGGGATGTCTCCGTCACAGGCAGAAGAACCTACTACCATCTCCCACGAGTGAATCCTGATAAATTTATCTCCAACCCTCACCTAGTGAGGTATATTTCAGGTCATGGACCCTTCCCTGTCTATTTCCAGAGGCATCGCACTACTCCTACCAACATATGTGTCTGTGGGGAGACGGGCTCACCTGAGCACTACATAAGCACTTGTGAACTCACGAGAAGCTTCCACATCAAAATGCCAACCACAAATATACAGGCCTTTGCTAAATTCATGATAAAAAACAGACATCTAATACGCAAATTAAACTCTATCATGAATCTCCTCTTCGAATGCGGAAAGGATCTGTGCCAAGTTGCCTAAGCAAATCTATAGAATGTTATTTATGGAAGACATATATGAAATGTCTACAAGAAATGAATGAACTATTTGAACTATGAATTTTACTATGAACTTTATTTGATACTATTTATTTGAAATGTCTACAAGAAATGAATGAATGGACTATGATGACAAGAATGAACTATGATTTTTAACATTTTGTTTGAATTGTAATTGGTCACGATTACAAAAGAATGCTTGTTTATTGCAGTAAGTAAACAATTACAGGAATTATTTTTATTTGAATTAACTTTATTTGAAACTGTATATATGTATTCTAAATTATACTTAAATATCATAGTGCAAATTGTATATATGTATTCAAAATTGTATATTCAAAATAGTATATTTTTATGCTTTAATATTTATATTAACTAGAGGTATCTTCATTCTTGAATTATTAGAAGAAATTTACAAGAAATGCGAACTGTGAACTGTAATTGAAATTGTATATATGTATTCTAAATTATATCTAAACATTGTATTGCAAACTGTATATATGTATTCTAAACTGTATTTCATAATGTTTAAAATTTTGTAACAGTATAGCAATATTGTATAAATTTGGATTCTAAATAAATTCCCAGTGACCATTTGGGGTAGCAGATGGTGCAGCAGAATTAGACGTTGGGCTTCGGCGCCCGGTGCGAGACATCTTCATGTTCACTGCCTACTGAAGGGTTGTCTCTGGATAGGGGTGGACGTGGTGCAATACCTATTAACCCCAATGGTAAAGGCAAGGTGCCCACGTCCTCCGTTACCTGTTACCTGTAAGCTAGAGTCCCACTCTAAAATTAATTGCAAATTAAAATTAACTCTAAAATTAATTGCAAATTAAAATTAATAACACCACGAAGGCCTGCTAAGACTGCGGGAGAAACGCCTTACAACTGGATCGGAAAAATAGTTACTGCTGTAAACTAGGGTCCCACTCTAAAATTAATTGCAATAATTATCTCTTCAGCATTATATTAAGTACCTATTGTTAATGTACGTTAAAGTAGCCCGTATCTAACGCTTGGGTACCCACTGATTATTGCGGACCTAATACACGTGTATTAATATCTTTGTATAGGTTAATGTACGTAGGAAACAGAACAAATAATCCAGTAGAAAGACACTGTACCATACAGTACTAATCTAAGGTCTAACTTTTAATTCACTGAACTCATTACTTATTTAAGCATAAAATTGTGCACCTAATGTTTCAGTATGTACATGTCTTGTGTATCTAGCGATAATGCTTTAAAGGATCATAGTGTACCCAACATATAAGTACACACGTTACGTATGTATGCTAACCGCATCCATGCTTTTGCATACACCTTGTAACACAGCAATGTATTATCTAGTATGTAACATTAATTAGCTTTAACCCTGTATTAAGTACTAAATTTGTATGTATGTTTATGCCTTAGTATATTCTAGATAACCTCGTGCTAATTAACCGTATTGGTAACCTCGTGCCGATTAACCGTATTGGTAGAGGAGTGGTGCCCACGTCCTCCGTCGCATGTAAACTCACTTAACAGGATACTCAAATTATTCACTCGAAGCATTTCGTATCTTCTAACGTTCTAACAAACGTTCTTTCTTTTCTTTCCTCTGGCGTTGAATCGGTCTGATTTTCTGGTCGGTTGAGGGTTCTGGAACTCAGGCTTCCTCTTTGCATTGCAGTATCCGAACCTTGTCTCGGAATCTTTCAATCTTCTCTTGGGTTTTCTGGTTTTCTGAAAAGGAATGGATCTTGCCTCGTCGGGTTGTTTTCTTTTCGTAGATCTCGGCTGCCATTTTCCTATGGTTTCTCTGGAGGTAGTTGGCTTCGGTTGTGGCGCTGAACGCTCTCTTTTCTTATTTTCCGTTAGCTCTTTCCCGCTTTACCGGCGCTGGCTTCTGTTGAAACGGAACTTTTGTCTGTTTCGTTCTCTTCACTCTCGCTGAGCCTGAACTTTGTGGCTGTTGTTGCTTTTGTTTCGCAGTCCTTTCTTCAGTATTCTCTGGTTGTTTTGTTTCTGTTGATGGGGGATCCCTGCTAGGCGACGACGAAATCGATATTCTTGGCGCACTCCCAGGAACCTGCAATAAATCTTTTAGGAGTAGAAAATACGTACGACTATAGTATGGTTTCTTCGCTAATTTAACAGTTTATATTCAAGCATTTAATGGTACAAGTTAGTCTTACTAAACCTTAGGAGTACTCAGTGTAGTCCGTTTCCACAACAATGCACTTTCGCAGACGAATCCACGAAACAACGCTTCGATAGCCTCATCTGTCTCATCTCCGGAAAGAAAACGAGGGTCAAATGAATTTTGCTTTAGATCCAAAAATACCTGAATGTCATTCATGGCAAGAACGGGAGAATAGGGTGGATATTCCCTCACTTCAATGCAATCGTTCGACCATCAGTCTGCATGAATGAAAAGATGCGGGTTGGTAGTGAGATACGAGTCCCCCTAATTTTCATTTCTAAAGGAATTTATAGACGACACTGCAGCGGTGAATCAGTTAACTGCAACTGTCTTCTGTAGCTTTAAGCTGATGACTTTGACCAGTCCCGCACTTCTAATAATAAAACGGCATACGTCCCTTTTTTCATGGCTCGCAGTCTTTTCACCATTGTTGTTTCAGGGTCGTGTTCAAAGAGCCAAACGTTACTTTCTTGACTTCGTGAAACGTCACAAAACGCTGCATAGGTTTCATGACAAGCCGTGATTTTGGAAATAAAGCCGCGTCCGCTATCATCGTGTCACTTTAAGGATTCTTTACTGATTTGTCACGCTCCGATTTCGCGTGTTCTGTTCATTTATAGGGCACCTAACCTCAAACTAATTTTTCCAAATCCCGTTTTTGAGGAATAATCTTATACATAGCTGCGGATTGAATGTTAAGTTCCTTCTTACAGTTTGATAGGTATTATCATGGTGCATGGCCGACACATTTTCTGCGACAAAAAACAAAAGTCTTCCAGAAAGAAAAACAAAACTATTAAAAATTTTATTTCTTCATCCGAGACTGAATTTCAAGGACTACGAAATTCTGTGAATCGCCTGAATACAGCGCAGGAAACGGAGCTTCATTTCTGTGTTCTAACTGGTGAAGGCATTCCGTAACCGATGAAGGCATTCGTAGTAAAACTTTAACTTAGTAGCACTTTAAAATCATAAAACATAATAACGCAATAATGCCTTCACGTCAGCTCCGTTTTCCTTTGAAAATATACTCTCTGATTGATAGATTGCAACTTCTGCTACAATTTACACTTTGCGGACATAAAAGCTTTAAAACTTACACAAATAACACACACACTTCCCTAATGTATCGGGAAACTATATTTTAAACTCGTGCAGACCCTTTCGACTAAGCGCGAGTCATAGCTACGTCTCGACAACTGACAAGTACAGGACGACTTTTAAAATAACATTTTTATTTTAGTCGAAGATTTAACAAGAAGGCGCAACTTGTGCTACAGGTGAACCTCCAGTTATGGCTATTTAAATTAACAAGCAACAAACAATTAACCCTTAAAAGGCTAAGGCCTTCGTTAACGTGTTTACTTAAAACATCGAAACCCCTGAAGTTCCATTGAGATTCGCAACAATTTGTTTCGTCCCCCATCCATTAACGAAACAAAAAGTGCCATGGTTTCAAATGATATCGTTTATAGATCCGAACAGAGGAATTTCCATTAGCCTCTTCGTATATGATAAGTTATAAGGTACGTCTCCCGCCTTCTTAACATGCCTTCGCGGTGTAATGGTCAGCACACTCGGCGCGTTTTCGAGAGGTCCGTGGTTCGAGTCCCGGCGACGGCAATGCTCATTTCTTCAGTTTTCTGACATCGAAAACTTCTAAATAACCTAATGGCTCTACGGTGGCGACCGAACTAAAAAAGGTGGGGGATGATGATTCTCCACCACCCAGATTTGGCTATTGGGTTTTCCTAATCCCTAGTAGCCCTTTAAAAAGGGGAGTATATAAAGTATTTCTCCCACCTTCTTAGCATGCCTTCGTATAGTGGTCAGCACGCTCGGCACGTATTCGAGAGTTCCGTGGTTCGAGTCCCGGCGAGGGCATTGCTCATTTTTCAACTCTCTTGCATTCAAAAAATACCTAATGTCTCTACAGTGGCGCCCAAACTAAGAAAGTTGATGAATGATGATTCTCCACCGCCGGGATTTGGCGACTGGGTCCTATAATCCCCAATCGCCCTTTAAAAGGGGTAGTATATAAGGTACCTCTGCCCCCTTCTTAGCATGTTTTAGTGGTGTTATAGTCAGCACACTCGGCGCGTATTCGAGAGGCCCGTGGTTCGAGTCCCAACGAAGTCAATGGTCATTTCTTCAGTTTACTAACACTTGAAAAATCCTAAATAACCTAACCAAAATCGCCTTTAGCTTAAAAGTACGAAACCGCAAAAGAATATATTTTGGACAAGACTGTCTGCAATAAAGGTGTGATACAGTCCACTTGGGGAAACTGTATTTTTAAATATCGCGTACTTTATGGGGAGGGCAGAAATAGAGCATGCAGATCTCGGCCATACGCCCGGTCGTTGATCATTTGAATAGAAATATGATACTGGTGGAAAACAAACGGGAGACTCGAGTGCCGGAAGCTTTCTCTTCCTAACACTCAAAATCATCAGCTTAAATATAGGCAAAGCTAATCTGCATTTTCATAAGGAATACGAAAGGAAGAAGTTACAATAAAGATCAAAATCACAATGAATGGTTAGATAGCCTAAGGTGCGTTACAATTTTATAATGTTCTTTTAGCGCAAGTTGTCTGCCACTATCTCGAGAATTTCAGCGTTACTCACGAATAATGTAACCAACTTAGCGTAGCTATCACGAACAATATTCACAAATTGTACTTATTTAAATTCAGAATGCGTACTTACGAAAACTCATATGTACATTAAAGGCTACTTACTACAGATTTATTGGACAATTTCGAGAACGTTTAATTACTTTTTTAGATGTAAAGAGTATTTTTAAAGTTCGATCTGATAGTCTTTTTTCTGGACTATTAAATCTGCTTCGTTATTTCCATGATAAAACGGTGTTTTGTAAAATTTCCAGGGATAGTGATTGCCATTTCTCTTCCATTACTTCCAAGACTCCTTCCATCGTGAGGTGTTTGAGCTCAGAAATGTCTCTTTTCAAGAGAAACCAAAAACACATTAGACCATTGAAACACGTTCAGGAATACGTTGAAAACGTATATGTGCAATACCTGTGTCATTTTTCATTTTTTTAGGAAGTGAGTGGTACTTTTCGAAGTACGACTTGTTGCTTTGTCTCGATGAAATTTCATTCTTTAAAAATTAATGGGATAAAGAAATCGGATTTCTTCTATAATGGATGTTTTTTCCCTTTCCGTTTAAGAATGTTGCTTATTTTTCACTTTAAAATGTTAATACGATGCATTTCACGCAATTTTTAAATTACGGAATAGGAAATTTTCTCTTCGGAAAGCGCCAAAACTATATCCTTCCATCTGCAGCTTGTTTCACGTTATATTTTGAAAGAAGAATGAATTTAAAAGTAGAAGACGGTGTTTCTCATTTCAAGTAATAACCTTTTGCCAGAAACATTTGTTCTAAGTTGCTTGCTTTTTTCAATTCTTTATCGAAATTCTTCTAAAGATGTGTAATACCACTGTAATACCCTGTAAACACTAATACCTTTAACTCCACACTGTAATATTTTACAAGCTTTTTAAATACGTCCAAAACTTTTATATATATTCTGCGTAGCCGTACTTGAAAATAATAAACAGCAAACCTGGTTATTTGGTTACTGACGGCCATTGACCTGCAGTGTTGCCCTAGGTGACAATAATATTCGGAAGTTGTTTACAGTTCTAACATTCAGCCTTGTTATTTGAGGATTATGACAGATTTTGACAGCATTGTTGTCAATTTTGCCCCCCCCCGAACTCTACGTTATTACAGCGATGCATACACAGAAGGTCGTTTGCGATTTATGGAAATGATTTTCTGTTTAACTTTTCTCGACAGCATTCTGGGATTAAGTTTCGACATTTTCGATAGAATCGTCTGTCACTGTTTGTTGATCACAATGCAGAATAACAGATTTATTTCGGAAATGGCTCCTAAAATTGATATATATGGTTCGAAGTTACGTAAATGCTATTTTGAGGAAAACTATTCCCGCCAACAAATTGTAAAACGGCATAAAAGTCGGGGTTATTACTTCCGAAGAAAGATATTTTTAATACATTAAATTTGAAGGGGAGAAAGCGCCAGCTGAAATTAAAAATGAAAAAATGGCCGCAAAACCTCATCCTAGGACTGTTCGAAAGAGGGTAAACCTGAAGAAAATGAAGTCTCTGACCCTGACAGAAAATCCACCGACTCGAAAGTGCATTGCATCCGAAGTGGGAATGTCTTCTGGCACTGTAAGTAAAATTATTCGTAAAAGTTTGAGTTAAAAAAATGTTTATACGAAAAATTCATCTGCCTCTGCAGAAGCATGTTTTGGAAAGAAAATAAACCGTAGAAGATTATAGGAAAACACCTATCTACTGCTAACTGGGAATTTTGGTATTATTCGATATGATTACATATCTACAAACATTAATACGAGCATAAAACCACTCATAAAAGCATTCACACAAACATACAGACGCTCATAAAAATATTCACACACACAGATATTCATATTACATGCAGATTGTTCCGTATTTAACAACATACAAAATTTCATAAAAACATGGAGATTCTTCAGTATTTGATAACAATAATGTTTATTGTAACAATTCAAATGAATGTAATTAAAAAAAGATCGGTTTTCTATTTCGGTTTGCATTATGGCTAATCGCACCTCTATGACTTAAACATAACACAACACACCCACAAATTTTATCGCTTGCAAAGAGTCTGCAAAGAGTCATCGGTACACAGATGGCAGACTTCGCCCATTTCCGTTCCAAATTTGAAGGACAGAAAGAAATGGGTTCGAGGGTATTCCACCTCTTTACATCTACTACCACACACTCAATCACACCCCTCAGAGAACTTTCGGCTCGCCATTTATTTTGAGTGCCTCTTACGCCACTCAGACACTATATGCTTACAGACATCCGAGATTCGAACCCTGACTCCTCGGTACAGTAACAGCGCCACTAAAAGCTGTACAGACCAGGCTACCAGTTCAGATCTTCATGCTGTTAAATGTACTAATACTCTCCGATCGTTTCCAGGTATGATCAGGAAACTTAGATCCAAAAAACACCAAACATTTAGAAAACAAGAAAATCATCCCCAGTATCCCACTGGTCCAAAAAAGGTTTGGTGGTTCGATGGTTTCTGAGCTTGCCGCGATAACTCAGAAACCTCACAAAAATCATAACTCTAAACCAAAATTCAGATCCAAAGAAACACGGGATACATATGGGAATGATACTGTAGACCTTAATAGCTTCATTAAAAACCTCTACAAACTTTATCTCCAGTACAAGACATCCGCAAATAAGCAAATAAGGTGGATAAATTAAGCTTGGCTCTGGAGCCATTAAGATGCTCAAAGAGCATATCTATAAATAGATACACTACAAACAGCTCTTCTGGCAAGAAAAGACTGATCTGTCTACATCCACTTGCTTTTAAAAATGCACTACTTGATTTATGCACCACTTGATTTATGCCCAACTGAAATTCATGCCTATTACAAACATGAAACTAACATGGCATGGAAAGTTTCTCCTGTTCACCAATGGTATTTCGCGGAACAACCAGGCTTGTGACTTCTGAGTAAAAGATCTAGGCCTATCCAAACGGCCATGGCCAGATTCAGAAGTGGGCATCTTCGATACATGAAATTCAAAGAGGGAGAGAAGACCTTCACCTCGTGTGCCTGTTCGCTCCCTGCCTCTCCCGCTCACTTATTGGATTGTGTAGTCGTCTCCCTGAGACAGCTGTCGGCTGAGCAGGACGATGTCAGCGATTTACTTGTGCGGCAAGGTCTCTTGGACTTTGTGTAGGCTTTCCTGCCCCAAGGGGATTAGACACAACAACAACAAAGCAAACAGCTCGGCATCTCACATGTGACATATTAATTATGCCCAATTCATGTTTTTTTAACTTCAACGGCATTAAAAACCAATTAACAGAACTCTGTAATCATAGCCATAATCATAGTTTGGATACCGTAATGTTAAATGAAACTCAGCTACGACCCAAGCGTACAATCAAAACTGCTAACTTTGATATTTTCAAAAATGATAGAGCTCATAATAGAGGTGGTGGCATAGATACCTAAATTGCTGGAAAAAGATACCTAAATTGTCACAAATTCGCTTTACCATTTTTATAAAGCTTGGACGCCTGCGCATGCATTTTCAAAAGCAAAGATATAGAATAGTTAATAGCCGCCTAATTCTTAACTCAGCACTCAAGATTTAGACTTTATCGCAAGACTTGACTATCCCACCATATTGGCAGGAGACTCAAACTCTAAACGTATAAATTGAAGCTGCCGAGTGAACAACCAGGACGGTGAAACACTCAGTAACTACATATTAAATAGTAACGTGCAAATCTTTGCTCCCTCTGATCACACTTACATTCCTGTTCATCAGAGAAACTCGAACATTCTAGACATCATGCTCACCTTTAATGTTTCACAACAGCCATATATTTACGTGGATAATGATTTATCCTCAGATCCTATTCCTCGTTTTCGAGAACTCAAAGTTCAAAACCTTCTTTACCTCAAAATACTTTTGTGGTGTACAGCTTAGTTTTATTAAGCTTACAACGTTTATAGCACTTATAGCTTACTTTTATTCTATTTATCTAATTATTTAGTTTCTATTATGGACTACTGCGCAATCGGTTTGTTAAAACGAAAATTAGGAAAACAGCATCTAAGAAAACTAAAGGGACTTTTGGAAAACGACCCAAGAGGAATGGGATAAAACTGACATGACGGCGCTAAGAAAAAGTTTACTTTCATGGAACATTTGAGTTAGAGCTCCAGCCAAGAATCAAGGGTATCAGATAGAAGCAAATCCCTGCGAGGAATAAGACCTGTATGAATAAAAAAGGGAAAAAAAAGTCTGAAAGGTTTGAGATTTTAAATTACGTCCAAAGGGGCGTTTTCTAAAGTTTTGTGTGTTACCTTTATTTATTAAATATCATGTTCTTCGCACTTAAACCATAAAATTCAGTTCAACAGCAATATCTCAAAATAATTTAAAATGAGTGTATCTTTAGAATTTCCGATACACAGTTCCGCGCGCTTTAGATAAAAAGGTTTTTTTTCCCGTAGTGTTGCCATTGCTCGTTTAAATCGTTTGAGTATGTTCATCAAGTTCGTTTAAAGGTTTACAAAATATGAAATATGTAATAAAACAAATTCCAAATTCGAGCTTCCAGATGCGCCTATTCGTGTGGAAACGTACGTTATTGAAAACTGGATGGTTGTAGGTACCGTTGTTTTATCACATTTGGAGAAATTGTAAGGTTTTAGTTAAACTAACAAAGTTTTATTTAAATTTATACTTTTCTATCTGTTCTCATTTTCATTTTCCCGTTAGAATAAGCGCGCGTTTTTAGCTTTATGCTAATTTTAAGTGGAGCCAAGTTATATTTAAGCGAGATGTAGGGACCTCTGAGTGTGAGAGAGCTTTTAGTCTCAGACCACGGTCATTCTATTCGACGTTCTCCTGACTAGCTAGCATTTAAATTCTAAGCCATAGCGCTTTTACGTGATTGCTTATTGAAGTAATTCCAAGTGCGCCGGTATTAGTTAAATCTTGCTACGCACCATTTAGTTTAGAGGCCAACTTTGCGTTATAGCTCTGTGAGCAACGACTAATTTAATTTCTATTTAGCTTTAGTTTAAATTTATTTGATTGTTCATTTTTAGACCCAAGTGCGGTCTCTACTTTCTGTATCCCTCCCGAGTTGGGAAGTGGTTGTACATAATTGCGATTTAATAAAAGAGGATTTTAAATCCCTTTCAAGTGCAGAGTGCAGTTCTTCTACCACTGAATCACAATATTCTACCACAGAATATAGCTGCATTCAGCTCCCTGTTCAAGATCAGGACTTTAAGCTGTCACGAAGATGTTTTTCAAGAATATGCACCGAACACTCAGTTCTGACAAAATATACTTACATTTATACAGATTCTTCATTATTTAATTTCTTTAAATATAATACAGGTCTGCAAGATTTGGTGGCAACAGTTTGAAAAGAGACTTTTAATGTACGAGTGTCGTATTTGACCCAAAGTCGCGAACCGAAAGCAATAGTCCTTCAGGGACAAAGCCCCTTTGGACTAAAACGACTTTCAGTATTATGTTTTCTTCGTTATAATACAAATGAAACCTGAGGCTTTTAACAGCTTTTATTTATTCAATAAATATCAGTTTCTACCTAAGAAAAACATTCGTCCAATTTAGAATGTGAGATTGGAAATATCACCTATTCTTTCAGAAAACAAAATCATAAATGAAAATATAATGTGCACATGACATGACGTATTTGTATTTCTATTAAATTATGCAAATTTTTGCTGCACCTCATTCAAACTTATTTTCTGGAATGATTCTAACTTAATTAACCGATCCTTCGAGGCAAGTCGATAATGACACCAAAAATTGCAAATTTTAAAATTAAATGTCTCGGGCAATTTTTGTCTTACGGAAGTCAAACTTCTTGTACTTTTATTTTTTTCATAATGGATTTCTCTCCTAAATAACTTTCCCAAATATAATATAGGAACCGGGACACCGCATTCAAAGTTCTATTTCGTTAATTGCCCAAAATTAATTTTCTTTTTAAATTTGACATGAATATTCTCGCCATTTAAAACACTTCCGAGTGAAAACGTTTAGCCGGGTAAGAGGGGTGGGTATACTTATGTACTTAGGTTCTGCAAATTGCAATAGAAAAAGAGTGGTGCAGTAGTCGATGTTATAGTAGTCCCATATACAGAAGTTCAACATTCTACGGATTTTGAGTTATATAAGATACATGTGTAGCTACACTGCGGAACAAAAATGGGACAGTTCTATATCTCCCGTTCCCGAGACATAAAAAGTCTCGGAAGCGCGACTTAGGATTATGCATTAGATTTATATATAGCGTTTTTCTAATATAGGTATTTTGACGCAAAATCGGACGTTTTCTGAAATGGCATGACAACTTTTTTCCATATTTCCAGTCTACGATTCAAATGATGCCAAACTGCCAAGTTTTGTAAAAATCGCACGAGTAATTTTTAAACAATTGGCTCTCAAAATTTTAGCTCCTCAATGTTAATACAATTTGGTATGTATTTATTAATGTCTCTTTTTTTTATGAAACTTATTTGATTCTTTCCTAGACAGTTCGAAATTTAGGTTCATCGCAAATAAAATTCACCCATTTTTTCTGATTTATTTTTAAATTGTATTTTTAAATAATTTTTAGTAATTTTTCGAGAAAAAATTTGGATTCTAAGCTATAAACGTTTTACGATCATCTTAAAGTATATGTGTTTTTAAGCATACCTGCAAAACATTACAGCTTTTTGTTCAAAATTTTCAAAGATATACGTGAATTTATATATTGGCGCGTTTTGAAATTTGGCACATTTCTTGAGAGCAATAACATCGAAAATGTGGTTTACACACTTTGCTAAAATTATTTGAAAGTAAGAAGGTTTTGACTTCTTTTCCTCCCATCCACAATGTAAAAAGGTACGGAAGATGTGACTTTTTATCCGATCCTGCACAATGGAAGGGATCTGCCGTGTATTAAGAAGTTAGCCAAGTGAATTATTCTTGACGCAAACTTAAAAAAATTCGCCAAGTTAAATGTTTAAATTTCTCCGTAAATTTCGTACCAAACTTTACAAAATATAATATTTAGGCTTAATTTGAGTCGTAGAATCGAAATATATAAAAAAAAATCCTCTGTTATTTTAGAAAAGTCCCATTTTGTGTCCAAATACATCTATTAGAAAAAAGCTATGTATAAATCTAATACATATCCTAAGTTGTGCTTTCGAGACATTCAAAACGCAATTTGAATTTCGGCAATCGGCCCAGTAGAACGGGAGATATACACTCATGTCCATAAATTAAGGATAATGCAAAATCAGGCAAAGGACGAGTTAGAAGCGAAACAAATTTGACTTATTTGTAAAGCTTATTTATTAAACAAAAGGTAAAGAGCAAAAAAAAGATGCTATATGTTTGATATTATTAAAAAAATTAGCGATTTTTTCTCCCTGGAGAAAATTACAAAAAAACCTATTTACAAAAAAACAATATTACATGGTTGATGTGACTTAATACATTGTACGTCTCCCACACGATGCAATACCGTCCGTACAACGCCTAGGCATGCCGAGTATCAAATGATCGATCTGATCTTGGGGGATATTACACCACTCAAAAAGCAATGCTCTCCGAAGTTCCGGTAGACATGGAGGAGGAGGATGACGGGCTGCAACTCGTCGGCCAAGCATGTCCGACACGTGCTGTACTGGATTCGAGTCCGCTGAGAATGCTGGCCAGTCCATACGGGTGATAACCTCCAATTAAAGCCATTCGCTTACGATGTTTGCACGGTGAAGACGGGCGTTGTCATCCATAAACACAAATTGTGCAACCATGGCGCCCCGAAACAAACGTACATGTTGTTCCAGAATGGCGTCCCGATAGATTTGGCTTGTCATGGTTCCAATTTGAACAGGCAGGTCAGTTCTGGAACCCAGAATAATTCCACCCCAAACGAGGACTCCTGCACCACCGTAACGGTGTCGTTCAATGATGTTTTCTTGGTGGTAACGGGTATCTGGAGCTCTCCATATGAAAGTCCGGGGAGAATCAGACTGCAAGCTAAACCTGGACTCGTCGGAAAACATCACACAAGCCCGCCGTTGCGGTGTCGACAATGCATGCTGTCTACTCCAGGCTAAACGCAGGTGACAGCGAGTTGCAGTACGTGGAACGCATCTGGCAGGTCTACGAGCATATAGACCAATCTGCCCTAAGCGTCTGTACACGGTCTGCCTCGAAATTGTCGTACCAGTGGCCGAAGAGAGCCGACGAGACAGGTCTGAGGCTGTTCTCCGCCTATTTCTTTTGGCAGTAACTGCCAAATACCGGTCCTCATTCGGCGTTGTAACTCTGGGGCGACCTGTGCTGTAACGTCTACTCACATTACCATCATCTTGGAATCGTTGCCAAAGCCTGGAGATGACACTCTGGGCAATTCCAAGTTCGTGTGATACTTCCAGTTGGGTACGCCCCCATTCCAGACGGCCGATAATTCTACCATGTAAAAAATCCTCCAAATGCATCCTTTGTGTCATAACTATTCGGTTATTGCACTGAAATGCTTATAAAGCGCCTGCGAACAATTTTACTTCTTTGCCTGTATTCCTTATATATCACTCTCTTACACTCTCGTCATTGTGACGTACCATCGGTGTCATCTGGTTACTTCCTGAAATTTGCATATGATTCTTGAAGATGTGTGTAGGGATTTTACAGGTGATATATTTATTTTAGAGTTCGATTTCCGCGTGACTCCGAATTATCCTTAATTTATGCACATGAGCGTAGAACTGTCCTTTTGTTCCCGCACTGTACATGCGTCACGAAAGTATATATTTTATAGGCTGTTTTGGAATCAGGAGTCTTTTCTTCTATCCATACATATCCTAAATGTTTTGCGATTGCAATACTTCCTTTACTTGATAAAAGAAAGCAAATGTACATTGACAGAAACCTATTGGTTGTGTATTATTATAGAAATTTGTGAAGAGAGTTCGGTTTGGGCTGCAAATTACACCAGACAGCTCTGTTTCTAGGTCAAAATACGTATTTTAATGAAATTAAGATTTAATTCTACTCTTTCAAAATTAATATAAAAAATGATCTGGTCCACTTTTGTTTTTAGACGCTTTTTATATATGGACGGCGACTAAAACGAAGCAATTTCTAAATGGAATTACAGGGAACGATTCCAAAGTGTCTCTTTTCCTTCCTTTCCGTCCGCAACCCCATAGCTAAAATGCAAGTCGATGAATTCCGACAAATTTAGAGTGAATTAAGTTTCGTTAGATGCACTGATATAAATCAAAACACCGACATAAATTCCTTCGACTAACGGACAAATTATCATTCTGTTTTTATTTGTCAAAACTCTTACAATACTATACAACACTCTTCCAACTTTTCCAAAACTATCTAAATAGCGTCTAAATATGTCCGATGAGACTTGACGTAACAAACTCTTTAATATTTAGTTACCATTTAAAACTGCGTACATTTATATTGTTACGGATTTTGTATTTACTTAGCTATTTTAGTAGAATTGTAAATAAATCGTTTAATTTACCCGCGCAATGCAGCGCGTGACGAAATTTAAGAGAAAGCTAAGCCGGAAAAGTAAAAATACAAGAGCGCGTACATTTACCATTTAATAAATAGATGTCTCGTAATTGCTTTTGCTATCCAGAAAAATCGAGAAAATACCAGAATGGTCTCGTGAATGATTAAATAGCTTACAAAAGCTGGAGGAAAACATCTCAATTCAGTTGTTGTTGTTTTAAGTGAACTGTAGTTGATTGTAGCGAATTTGCGGTGAGATCGAATTAGCTTTCTCTGTTTTGAATCACGTTCTGTTTAATGTTTTAGTAGTTCCAAATATAACTAAGATATTGTGATATTGTACGAATATCTCTGAGGAAATATTTCAGCACTTTGTTTCATTTCTTGTGAAAATAATAAATTTTATTAACTTCTTAACGAACTTGTGCGCTTAATCCATTACGAACCCGTACGCACGCAACAATATGATTATTGATGTAGACAAAATGTAGGAGTAAAGAACAGATTTTAATACAAAAAATTTACATGTTCCTGAGAATAAATCTTAAACAGCTAGAAATGAAGTTCATAGTGTTGTAACGCATCGTACTTTAGCAAGTCTTAAACAGTCGGTTGTTATGGTAAAGCCGTATATGGGTTCATCTAATCACATTTATGCACTGAATATTATATTATTACACAGATTGGCCGCATCATATCATGGGACGCCTACGCACATATAAATTTAACTGGAATTGGCAATTAAAATGTGAGTTAAAAAAAGTAAATTTAAACAAAATAATTAAAAGAAGAACAACTGACAACAAACATTGTCGATTCCATAGTGAAATCCCAACTTTTCAGCGGGAATTGGAAATCTCTCTACGCAACCACCAACAGTTCATGAGGATCGCGTTTCGTCTTTACGCATTTCTGAACAAAATCCCTATTCCAATTTTAAATTTTCTATTCAATTTGACAAAATCTGAATTCAAATCTTAAATGACTTCAGAAATGTGAAAAAAAATTCCCTGACGCCATGATAGATAATTAATTACTATTGATATCAAAAATAAATAAAAATAAAGGCAAACATAGTATTGATACTGAATGATACTTTAGAATAAATGAAAAAAAAAAGAAATTACAAAGCAAATGGAAAAAATACACGAATAAAAGTCGATTATACAGTGGATTTTAAATATTAATAAATTTCCTAAAGCAAAGCAAAGAGAAAAATTTTAAATTAAGGAATTTCAAAATTTATTTTAAAAGGACTTAAAAAAGTAAAATCCTGCGCTATCGCTGCTATGATTAAAAATTTAATTTAATAGAGAATACATAAATGAAATATGTAATGTAATATAGACAAAATATATAATTCGTAACATAGCAATTAGTAACATATGTAAAGCAAAACGTACTCAATTATTTTTGATAGAAATAATACCCATAAATGTCATTCTGTATTTTAGCCAATCCGCTCCTCGAAATCGATAGAGTTTTGGTTAAAGTAGGCGCGAAAGAGAAGCTTGCTTAATTCTATCACTCCTATTTTAGAAGAATTACAAATGAAAAACGAAACAGACATCTTCATGGTTAGTTAAATTGCGAAACTATTCTGCTTTATTCCGCATACGACTAAAAGTATTCATAAATTGAATCTTTTTAGAAGAACTCTATCAATATTGGAAGACATATGTGCAAAATATCATGCCTCGTCCTAAGAAAGTAAGCAATCCAATTTAAATGTTCCAACACTTTTCTCAACCGTATAAAATCCTTTAGAAAACGATAAAAACACGTTTTTCATTCCGAGATCTTAAGACAGCCAATAATCTTCTTATTTTCGGCAACATTTCATCATTTATCAATTCACAAAAGCTCGTGTTTTGCCTTCTTTATTTATGCTATATTACTTCTGTTAAAATGTAAACTAAAGACAATGAAAAACTTATTTGTTCGAAACAGAAAGTAATACACATTTTTTTCCCCAAATGTCTCGTAAATGCAAAACTTCGATAATGTAAAAAGATTTGATATTACTTAAAACCCATTATTATCTCATTATACGCTACCATCGCAGCACAAAAACATCCTCGGGATATCTTGAGGATATTGCTCACGGCGTAAACCCACATCCTCGGGACATTCTGGAATATCCCCCCAATCTCCCAAACACATCCTCCAGATTGCTTAAGGTCACATCCAGTATATCCTCAGGACATCCTACCCTTCAGAGGCGTACGGTATGTTACGATTTGAAGACCTACTTACTACAGTCTGTCTATCATAAGAAAAGCTCTATCCAGTTAGTCTGAAGCTGTCTGTTACCGTAGAAACGAGCCTCGACCCATTTTTCGCAGGGGTATTTTGAAGATTTACTTTTCAGTTTGCCATCCCGGCGCCAGATGAACTGGCAACCCTTGGTTCGCCCCTATTTGAAATATACTAGCCCTGTTGCTATAGCGACCGCCACCCGCCAGACATTGTGGCGAGAGCTGTTCTTGCTCTAGACAGACAGTACATCCTCAAGACATCCCCTAATATCCCATTAATAGTCTAAACACATCCCACTATTATCTTTAGATCATCCTATATAGGTCCCATCGGCAGCGGATGGGATGTTATTAGGATTTAAATTCTTACTTGACAATTTAAACAAGACAATGCAAACATAACATTTAAGAATCGATATACACAGGATGTCCTATATACGTCCCAGGATATCGCTACTGAAATGGGACAACACGAGGAAACTGAAATTCTGTGATACGAATGAGGGACCTCACAATACTTTTTTAATCTATATCTACAACGATGTCCGTCTGTGTGTGTCGATTTTGTCTCCCAAAATGACTCTTAAGGGAAACTTTTAAGAATTTCTGCTTTCCCTATTCAAGCTGCCTGCAAAGAGGTGATTGGATTTGGATAAAGTTGGACAACCGGAAGTGGTACTTTACTGGAAGCCCATAACAGGTTTTAATGGTTTAATAATTTACCTATATTAAAATCCGTATAACCCAACTGTGCGAATTAAAGTCTTCTTCCCCACAGCCCAACTGCACGAATAAAGCTTTTTCTTCCGAAGAAGACCCTTCTCTTTCAAAAAGCTGAGGGTTACTATCTAGTTTTACTTTACGAAGCCAAAAGGATTTTTTATTTTCTTACAAATAGAGAATTCGTGAGAAAATTAAATAACTTTAAAATAACTTCAATGATTAAAACTGGAAAGCTTAATAAGGCATCTATTACAATAATATTGGTGTGAATTTAGAATGGCTTAAAAATGAAAGTTAAAACTATTGCATACTATCTAAGAAGATTTGTTAATATTTAGACAAGAAAACTGATTTAAGTGCGCTGTAAATCCGATATTTGATAGGTTGATTTAGACATATATATATATATATATGCATAATATATACATAATAAGTTTTCTGTTATGTCATTAATTATATATGTTACGGTGAAACACCGAAATCTGGAGAATGTCAACTTTCACCGGTGAATGTCAACATTCACATAGTCGCTTGGTGTATGTCCGAAATATTTTCCATATACTCTTATTTCTGACTTCCACCGGTAAATGTCGACATTCACCATGTACTAATGGTGAATGTTGAATATATGAGAATATTATATTTTCTTCTCCATAATTGAGTCGCGAAGAAACACACAAGTATTTAAAACACACAATACATTCAAAATGAAAGAGTAAAATATTAGAAGTTAAAAAACTTACTTAATTATACAGTACGTAGTAAATGAGAAAATAAAATAATAGTAATAAAAAACTTACTAAATTATGTGATTCAAATCTGATTCATTGCAACAACTTAAACTATTATGAGACTTTGAATTGCACGAGAGGCTCTTGCTTTTACAACTGCATTTATGGGAAACGGCCAGTCGCCTGCCTCCCTTTTCGACCTACACCAGAGCATATCTGTGATTGTCGACGTACACCGGTGAGGGTCCGAATGTACAAGAATGTAATGCAATATTCGATCTTTCACCGACGTATTTGGCGAATGTTGACATTCTCCGGCGAAAGTCGACATTCTCCAATTTCGGTCTTTCACGGTAACATATACATAATCAAAAAACTTATTATATGTGTATATATATATATAATCAGTTTCTGTATGTCATTCATCTATTGGTTTTATGCAGATCAAAACTGATCTATCTATCTATCTATATATATAGTTTATAGATATATATAGTAGAATATATATATATAT
>KK116248.1:174148-204448 GCA_000611955.2 Stegodyphus mimosarum | reverse complement strand
GTTACGATCCCGCAATTATTTCTTGGTGCGCTAATTTTTTTGTCCATGAGTGTATTTGGTTAACTAAGTAATGTGCAGTTTGAAAGCTAGTCAAATATGTTTTGCCACGTAGACTGCCAAACCTTCTTGTAGAGTCATTAGGTTATTTTAAAGCTCGAAGACGTGGAAAATTCGCAATGCCCTCGCCAGGACTAGAACCTGGGTCTCTCAAATACGCTCTGAGTGTGCTACCATTACACCAATTTACCTCAATGTTAAACAGACTTCTTGTAATCTTACTTTTCCGACAGAGTTTTTTTCTCTAGAGAGATTTCATGTTACACTATATGAGAGATACAACAATTTTGAGTACAATTTTACTAAAATTATTTACATACATACAAAATTCGTAACACTGCCCCCCATCCCAAAGAATGTACGCCCTGGGCAGTACAAAATCCCTGAGCAGAGCCATATTTTCACATAAGGAAAATCAGTGCAATAATTTCAGTAAATAACATAAATCAAATACTACATCAATAAATAAATACAATAATTTACAAATTTATATATACTTAAAACCAGGGTCTTAGTATATTATTTACATTATATACACTATAGAGACAACCTACTATGGCCATAGCCGCTGGTGAGCCTCTTGTAATGAATTACTTTAAGCTTGATTACTTGAAGCTTTGATGACTTAGAGTTTAGGCTTTGATGACTTACTGTAGAGTTTAGGCGTTGATGACTTACCTATTCAAAATACGACGTCGTACAGCCTGTTCGGGCGATGTCAAGATCATCCCAGAGCCAATATATTTCCTCCTAAAGTCATTTCCGTTGAATCCGATTTCATAACCACATCTCATCGCCTTCGTTGAATTGATGTCCTGTGGCTCTCGTATTGTATAAGACTATCACCTTCTGCGTCGTTAAGATGAATCGCTTAAGTAGAATAAAGCGCTTTTTACATCTTTGACATCCGCCATTCGCAAGGCTTTTCATAACTTAGGATCCCGGATGCTATCGATGAAGTATTGTTGGGAGAATTTTTTTCTTGTGTTGGTTGGGCAATCCCAAAAAGCTATATGAGACAGCCTTTCAATATCCGTGGCGAGTCTTGGAGTATTTCCGTGTGCCTCTTTTGTCAAGATTTTAACTAAAGACTCCTATAATCTTTTAAACACTTCTCCCCAAAGCGGAGCTCCAACGTGCCGGACAGAGTTTTGAAGTATCTGATTTTCGGGCAGAGTATGAAGGATATCCGCTACATTATCTCTGAGAGAAGCGGCGAAATGATAGGGTTTTTTTCGTAATCCTATCAGATTTGCGTTTGAAACATATAGAAAACTGAGTCTTGTAAACTTGCCATGAGTTTTTTCCATCATAATTGGATAGCTTTAGAGAAAGTGGAGAATGCATATGCAGAAATTTAAAGACAATATAATCGATTCCTGTTGTCGCTAGGAATTTCTTGAAGCTGCCGACTTCTTTGGCGATAACAGAAACTCTGTCATCAATTAATTGCTCGAGAACAGAAACTCTTTCTTTTTTTTCGTGATGGACAGCAGAAATTATTTCTTCAGTTTCTCCACTTTTTTTTAACTGAGTATACTCTACCTTCTATAGCCTTGAATTTGTTTTCTGTTATGGCGGTAATTTCTCTTTTTATTTCCTTTTGACCTTTTTCAAAATTTTTTTTATCTGAATTGACGGCTTCTTTCCTCTCTTCTTGGCCCATTTTTAGCTCTTCCTGGTCCGTTTTCATCTCTTCTTAACTTCACGGCCCTTTCCATCTTTTCTTGAACTTATTTCATCTTTTCCTTTACTGAGTAGACGGCCTCTTCTAGCTTTTCTGGGAATGCAGCAAAGGCTGTCACCAGCTGTCTCAGTTTCTCCTCCATCATTCTGGACTACGAATGTGGTCGTGCTTTCGGATTTCTTTTCTGACACCAAAACTTGTTACGTGCAAACTTCAATTTTTTTTGGAAGCCACGGGTGCAAATGACGATGTTTTCAGGACCATGAATCTTCTTAGAAGAATAATAACACAAGAAGGAGACAATCAGACAGTTCAGAGCAAATTAACCACTTTTTTGCACGATTCAGAAATAAAAAATAAATAAAGTATTTATAATATAGTAAGTATATATGAATTTTTATGACTTTTTCAAGAACCCGTTTTTTACGAGCACTCGATTATAACCAGCAAATATCGTGGTCCCTTTATGCTCGTTACAGACGAATTCGACCGTGTTTCAAAAGTGTCTGTGAAGAAATTTTATTTCTTCTCTTAAATGTAATATTTTAAAACATACACTGAACAGTGGATATGCTTAAATAAGAAACTTGAATTTTTGATTTATGGTGCTGAGTTCAAAATTTAAAAATGAAGTGTTATTTTCAGAACACTCAGAAAGAAATTTTGTTTCCAATAGTTACATTGAATTTTTTGCAATCCTTAAAAGCAATAATGCGTGCCATTTATAACCGCAGAAACTTAGGCAGCTTCCTTTTGTAATACCATACAATAATGACTTGCATTTGTTATTTCCGTCTTTGCTAAATGCATTTCCTTTCTGTAAGGATTTTAGGAAAATATTTTATCGCGTTCTGTAATCTCCTTTCTCCTGTAAGTGTTTGTTCCGCCTTTCTTTTACGAAATCAATGGAATTTCTTTGATACCACAAAGCATGAAGAATTTTAGTTACTTTATGTAACGATTTTATGGCCAAAATTGTTTCTGTTAATCACTTTTTCAGCATTTAATCCCCATTTTGATTTCCTATTATGTACGAAATAACTACTAATCTTGTTGATAGTTCCGTGTTTTTATGTAGAAACAGATAAAAAATTGATCCGTCTTCTCATGTAGGCTTTTCATACGTCTGTTTATGTATTTTCATGACAGAAAAATATTTTATTAGCTGCTTTTTTATTTTGCTTTCATTTTATTATGTTATAATTTTACATTATTGATTAACTCATATTAAATCAATGTTATTCAGTCCAAAAGGGCCATTAGCCTCTAAACGACATTTTGCGTTGAATCACTTAAATATGACGTATTAGTTTTCAAATTGTTGCCACCAAATATTGTCGCTATGTATTATATGTAAAGAAACTGAATAATGAAGAATCTGCATGAATGTATATATTTTTTTAGCATTGTGAAAAATCAGCGGTGCATAGAATCATCATATTTTAAATAGCATAGTCCTCCACCCGAACATAGGCAGCTCGAATCCCGAATTTGGAATTGGAATCTGTTTCATATTTTGTAAACTTTTAACGAATTTTTGAGTAAAAACTCAACAATTTCAAAATGAGCAGTGGCAACACTGTAGGGAATAAAACATTTTTGTCTCCATGGCGCCAGACTGTCTATCGAAAATTCTAACAATATGCTGTTTTTAAATAGTTTTATCCCAAAGTGGCATTAGCCTAAATGCTGTCGAAACGTGTATGTGTCTGTAAATGAAAACGAATGCCTGTTTGGGCGTAATATAAAATCTGAAAGCTTTCAGATTTTACTTTTTTCCCTCCAAAGAAAATTTAAAAGAGCAACCGGATAACGAGATTAAAATCCACAACCTCAGATAACTTTAGATAGTTTCAGATACTTTTAAAATAATCAGTTTTTTATTAGATGAAATTGCCTATGAATAAAGTGGCTGATAATATATGTCGTGTTCATAATAAATGACTTTTAAATTGTTACCTTGTTAAAAATGGTGAGACAAGAATGATCTATATGTGAACGTTTGGAAAGAATCGAAATGCTTTGTCTACATTAAAATTTAAGAAAATATTATGAAAAGAATAAAAGGAAAAATTTAAATAGTTTCTGCTCATTAAGAGCAATTTAAAAATTTAAATTATATCTTTATTTGTCTAATACTCTTTTTTCTTGTAACATTGGTTTCACTACGCGGTCGACTCTAGGCCAAAATCAGGATTTGCCTATTTGGTATTTATCCCAAGATGGAAATGAGCAAAATCGTGTATTCTGTGATATGCACATAACACAATTATTGTGTAAAATTTATATTTCGCTAAATTTCAAAACTATTTCATATCAAGCCACTTTCTCGTCAAAATAAAGATTTTCCAAATTTAGAATTATGGCATACTGAATATTGATTATTTATCCTTTGTTTTATTTTTATTTTATTCATTATTTTGTTTAATATTCTGTGAATAATTTTAACCGGTTTTCTCGTTTTAAGGATTGCACTGGTTACTCTTTTATGCTTATTCCTCCCCACACTCTCACTCCCACTGTAGTTTTTGTCTAATTCCTTATTGTTGCCTTTTTTGCTCACTAACATTTCCATACTTTCTGTACGACCTGGAGATTTTATTGGACGTTTTGTTTGTTCCATAAATTTTCATTCTAGTGTGGTAGCAAGAGCTTTCGTCCGGTCGGTGCTCTTTGATGGTATAATCCAATAATATACGGTTATCATATGCGCCTGTACAGAAGCAGATAATTTCCATTCCCTTAATAGAGTATTTTGTTTCCAAGATGTTGTTTCATTTAGGTTCTTTTTTTATAAAAAGGTAAAGACAGAAATTAATGCAATTATTCGCTTTATTTCCAAATGCAAAGGGGGGATTAATCAGCCACATATGAGGATTTGTGTATATTCGGAAAGATAGCTATTATTTGCATTTAAAAACAAAGATAATTTTCGATTTTAGACATCGTGTTAGAGAAAATAACATAAAAATGAATAATAAGCCATTACAAAAGATGACTCCTACGTTATCTATGTCAAGTAATATAAAATAATTCTTGCAAATGTTGTTGATTTTTCCTACGAAATGTAATGCACTGTGTATTAATTTTAGAAATGGAGTGGTTTCAAGGAAAAGAATTGCTTCTAATGTAATTGTAAGAACATTTGTGAAACTTATAACTAGTGAAAGATAAAGTTATGAATATTTGAATTTTATGAAAACATTTTTTTTGAAATATTTTTTAGTTTCTTCATTTTTAGTATTATGATTTTAATACCGAACATGAAACACATAAGCTTAGCTTAAAACTCTTAACAACTTAAAACTACTTATAAAAATATTTATGAAAGAGTAAAAGTATTTAGTAGAACGGAAAGAATAAGCAAGTGAATAAAAATTCAGTAAGAAACTTTAGATTCTGATTCTATCTAGCTGTGGAATTCGTAATATATATTTATTTGCCAATCCCGATGTTACCAAATTACAAAGTTAAGATTTATTTTTCAGTAAAAAATTATGTTTACATAAGTATCAGATTAGACTTATTTTAACTGATAAGTATGACAGTACACTTATGCTTCGCTTACATTGCATCCATAGATGGAAATAAAAATGAAAATAGAGCTTGAAGCTGTTGCTAGGTTTCATTTTTAAAAATAATGCATCATGTTAAGACTCTGATTCTCTTAGCTTATGAAATCCAGTCACTTAAGGGTGTTATACAAGTTCAAATTTGGAACTTCTGCAGCTTTAGAGTAAAAAAGTCAATAAAGCTTAGAGGAGCGGTAGCGGAACAACTAATGAGCGATTCACTCATGGTTGGATTGAAAAACTTCGTTCAGCAGATTTCAGAATACAAACTGAAAACCGTGGATATCGTTCTCCTCCCATTTATTTTAATACATGAAAAGATTCAGTTGCACTAGACGCACAAAAAGCTGTATGAAACATCCCTCAGGTGATAAATATACACTTTTAAAGCATTTCAAGTCACTTTGCAAAGTCATTAGGATATTTTGAAACATGAAAATCGAAGAAATGAACAACGCCTTCGCCGGTAATCGAACCGCGGACTTCTCGGTTACGCGTCGAGCGTGCTGACCGCTACACCACGAAGTCATGCAAAGAAGGCGGGAGAAATACCTTATAACTTCACAAAACAGGCAAAGTTAGAAAGCTCGACAAGTGGTGCTTCATGAACTCACTGGAGAAAACACATCACAGTGTTTAAGAGTGTGCTTTTCTGTCTTAACAGGAAGCAAAAAAGCAATGAATTGTGACTGTGAATGTATTCTACGACAACTATGCATGGTCGTCACAGTGGTTGAGAGTTAAAGACGTTCTAGGAAAGACTCAAAAGAAATATTTAAATGCAAAGAAAATATCGTTTACTGCATGTTGAAGTTATTCACTATTCATTTCTTCCACAAGATGAAAAGATAAATGCAGTCAATTTTGTGCAGAAATGTGGCAAATGTACGACTTATTGCGCCTAAAGCAATTACAACTTGTATGAACGGAGTCCTGTTGGTTCAGAATAAGGCCTGCCATGTGTGGCATTATCAAGCATACATGAGATCATGAATATGGGACATGAAATTGTGTCTTATTCTCCGTATTTGCCTTATCCAGCAGATTATTATTTTTATTTTCTGGCATTCGAGCTTTTTTTCTGTTTAAGAAATACATTGAAAGCGGCACATTAGAATATCATTTCCAGGAGCATTAGTTTATATAAATGTGATTTTGTTATACGTTGAATACAAAGCATTGATGCTAATGGCGATTACTTTGATAAAACAAGTTTTATTCCCTCCTTTTTCAATCACCCGTAAAATCGGATTTTCATTTCCAACAACTTCTTACAAGCGCATTGTTCTTTGATTGATATACGGCATTAGTTTGTGGCAGTTTTTTAAATGATTTGAATGAAATCGTTTTGGTAGATTGCCCATCTTTGAATCTATTCAATTATCATAGCAGTAATAGCTTTTACACCTGGCTAAGTAAAATTCAAATGCGTTTAAATTCGACCTATTTTTAGACGGCAAATTAAATTCAACTAAACTTTTGAAATACATCAGTCAAAATTACAGTTGTATTTACACAAATTTTATTGAAATTGCTTTTCTCCGTATGTACGTTTTTATGAGACAAATTCTGATATTAATTTTTGACTTCTCTCTACAGTCAAATTTCCTGAAATATTTCACAGATACTTAGTTGGGACGCAATAAAATACTCCACAGGAATTTTCTCAAAATTCGGTATAGATATTTTTACTTCCTTGGACGAGGTAAAGGAAATATTATAATCAAGAAAAATTCTAAGTGCCATATTCAAATTCATTCTGTCTGTTATCGAATGAAATTTAACGATGTTTTTGTGGAACATCTATGCGTAACGACAGAATAAAGGACTCTTTTTCCAAAACGAATTATACAACTGATTTAAAATGCACTGACAAGAGATTTCTTCATGGTGTCTCTACGTAGCTATGTATATATGTATCTCTCATAACTCTAAAACGAGTAGACTCAGAAGGTTGAAATTTTGTATATAGGACTGCTATAACATGTAGCTGTGCACCTCGTATTTTGGTTGCAATCGGCCTCAGCCGCTCCAAAAGTATATAAATACATACGTACATTATATATACCCACTCTGGTACCCGGCTCCGTGAGCTCAGTTTTTTTAGTCTTATATGTAGTTAAATTGTGCATGCAATATCTGTAGAATTATCAACACCAAGAAAGTTGTTTAAGTGCGGCTAAGCCTAATTTTGTTTAGCATAGCAGCCATATTTGTTTACATATGAAACTTAGCAGAATTATTAATTAATTCTTTCTGCACCTTCAGTGTCTTTTTGCTGAGTGGGCCAAAAGGAAACTTTTAGTTTTGTGCACCGAAGCCTCTGCCTTCTTCGAATTACTTGTTTTTGCGTAGAAACTGTAATTTTAATTGCAAAAAAATGTTTTTTAATTGCTTTAAATGTATTTGTTGTTTAATGCTTTTCTATACTTTTCAATTTTTAATGAAAATATTTTGAGTTTTTATGTATTTTTGCCTTGCCGCGAAGTGAGAACTGAATTAATTGAATAAGAAATATATCTCTAATGAAATTCGAGGAAATAAGTTTAAATGACATGCAGAAACAAATGCCTATAATTTAATATTCCGTACAAGGAAGTCATGTGGTGTACACATCAACGTTTTCTAACACAGTATAGAATTTTTCTGATAAATATTTGTTTAACACAAAACTATTCGCATTGAATTTTGAACTTTACGAATAGTACGCAAAATACTGTTCTAAATAAAGGATTTTTAGAATTTCCTACGTAATGTGCCAAATCTTAGAATTTTTCAGTTGTAATATTGTTTCATTTAGAGATTTTGCAGTTGTTGACAGTGATGGATTTTTAAAAAAGATAGTCCTTCATTTTTAGCGATTCCTTGGTTTTAAGTAGTGATGGAATCAAATTTCTAAATTAGATATAAATTTCAATGAATAGAATAATAATCTATAAAATATCTCGCGCCAGTTAAACCAGAGAAATTTTCGTACTTTAAGAGGCAATGGTTCTTTTCCTTATTTTGCTTCTCTGCCTTTTCTTGACAAAAAAATATGAAGCAAAACATATAAAAATCTTTTTAAATTACACTACTGTAAACCAATTACCTAAAATGTTATAACTTTGCAATGTTAAATAAAATAGCAAAATTAAATCATTTTCTCATCACACCAATCTTGTTCATATATCACCAAAAATAAAATTGCGAAGCTGGCATATATGAACTGCGTTAGAATATTAACTCTTTCACAGCGAAGTCGCCAGAAACGCCCGAGCATTCAGATATCGGCAGGTCCTTCAAAAGCCTGCGTCTATGTTCTATCTGTTGCTATCCCACATCATGTTAATTCATGGCTAACTGGTTTCGAGAGTTTTTAAATAATATGCCAGTCATTCTCTTGAAGCGACAAAAAGTAGTTCTGTTTTTTGAATGCACATTCCCTCTCCTTTGTTTATCGTCAAGATTTAGCTATTGATGCTAGCATTCGCAATCCTTTTAAGGGGAAATTGCATGCAGTGGGTGAAAACGCACTAAGTCCCCTAAGAAAAAGGTAATCGCCTCACCTCAGTAGCTTATTGTTAACACTGTAGCATTCTACTCGGCAGATGGAAGGAAATCTAGTCCAACAAAAATTTCTACATATGACCGTTTCCGATGTTTGAGAGAAACAGATGATTTTGGCCTCTGTCATTGCGAAAGAGTTAATGAAAAGAAAGTGGAATGATAACATAATCATAACATATAAAAGAAACGCTAACATTTATTTCAAATTTTAATTAAATTCCTCCTTCAGAATTTGCGTTTTAAATCCGCCATTATTAGCAGCCCTGTGTTTTATTTTTAGTCACATAATAAAAATATTGCGATACCCCACCAAAAAGAAAAGAAAAGCTTTTACGGCATTTGAAGTGTACAATTATTTTTCTTTTTCTGTAGGTTACACTTTTTCACTTGAATAATATTCTTAAATTAAATAACTTAAAACTATTTCCTCTCTCAATGATTAATTCCATTTTCTGCGAAGCTGTGATTGTTTTCTCTGCCCCAAGTTAGCCCACAAGAACTGCAACTATTCCTATACACTGCAGTGTACACTCGCCCTAAGCTGCTATATTTTCACCCTTCACCAAATTTTTATTATATTTCACCCAATATGCGTCAAATTTCTCACTTTGTTAAATAATTTTAATTTTGAAAAAGAATATCCTTATCCATACTTCCCAAATAAACATGGATTATAAAAAGTTTTCTCTCTTTTCTTTGATTCAGTTTTGATGATTTCAGTTCCAAATTTGACAGTCTTTTTAAACTTTTGATGATCATTTTGCGGTATGATTCCCTCCATTATAGTTATTCTGCATGCCGAGATTCTGCTTACAAACTCTTGCTCGTATACCGTAAGGTAGAGTTTGGCTTTCATTTGCTAACTCAAGTTTAATGATATGTACAAGATCTCATACTCAAAGGGGAATATTTATTCAATAAAGTTGACTTTCGTGTTAAATAAATCTATAGTTAAATAATGATTGTACCTTTTTTGCTTTAAAATTGATTTATGGAGGGAATATATATGTAAGTTCTTCGCATTGTGGAAAAACGGCGACACCTAGCCACCAGATTTTGCATAGAGATAGCTCTTCACCCGAATATGTGAGTGAGTTCTATATTCTGTAACATTTGGCAACTTCTTTCGGTTTTTGTAGTTATTTTCTTTTAGGTTAGCTATAGTTTATGACATTTTTCCTAAATTCCCGTTTCACATTCTATACGTTTGCTCACAGTTTATTTGTCACGGCGCTTTCTAAATCCCAATTATACTTTTTTAATTTATTTAGTCTTCAGAAAGTTTTTCACAGTGCATTCCAATTTTAGAAACTTATTACACTACAATTTTTCCTTTCGCAGAACTGAAGCGAATTAACACTTCACTTGAACTCAAACGAGATATTTTTAGGATTCATTATCCAGATGATTCATTTTTTTTTCTAGTTATTCCTTTTTATTCTACAGTAGAATATTTTTCTAATTGTTTTTACTGAGTTTAATCAGTTTAAAATTCGTAATTTGCACTATAACTTTTCCATTCTTGAAATAAGTACTGTAACTTTTCTTATGCGTTGAACTCAAGTGAAGTGATATTTCACTTGAACTCAAACTGGCGGTTTTAGGATTCATAATTTAGGCAATTCATTGTTCTTTTTCAAATTATTCGTTTTTATTTCTGAAATAAATGTTTTTCTAAGTATTTTATTGAGTTCAATTCTTTTTTCGAATTCGTACTTTATCTTAATACACTTTAAGGTTTGCTACTGCATAAGAGCATATACACTCACGTTTGTGAAAGTTGCAACACCATGAAGGACTTAGGCGAGTGAGCTGAAATTTTCAGGAAATGCAAAGTAGCGCATGATATGCAAATGATTAGAATTGCAAATCCGTAGCGCATGCGTATGCTGAGCAGCGCCCTCTGAACGGCTGATGGATCCGAATAAATAGACGGCTGTAGCGAGGCGTGTATGGTTATCGGTGGTTATCTGCTAGTGGTAAACGTTAACTCAATCTGTACTTATGCCTCGTCGACGAAAGAGAGCGAGATTTGAACAACTTACAGAGTTTGAACGAGGGAGAATCATCGGCCTTCGTGAAGCTGGATTGTCGTATCGTGCAGTAGACTCTCGTGTGCAGCGTAACAGCAGCACAGTGATGCGCGTTTGGAAGCAGTGGACGGACGAGTGTCGGACAACTCGGAAATCCGGGAGTGGACCCCGAAATGTGACGTCAGCTCGCGATGATAGACACCTGGTCCGCATGGCGCGGACGGACCGTACAGCTTCCTCTAGACAATTGGCAGCACTGTGGTCAATAGCTACAGGTGTTTCATTGTGTGCTTCATCAATTCGTAGACGTCTGCTGCAGTGTGGACTGCGCGCACGGACTCCTTTATACAGGATCCCCCTAACGCACGACCATCGCCGCCTGCGGCTACAATGGGCCAATCAGCATAGAGACTGGCGTGCTGATTGGCAGCATGTCGTGTTTTCTGACGAATCCCGCTTTAATTTGTGGTACCATGATGGCCGCATTCGTGTCAGACGCTATGCCGGTGAACGCCACCTTCCGGAGTGCATTATCGAACGCCACAGTGGACGAACACCCGGAGTTATGGTCTGGGGCGCCATAGCATATCATAGACGATCTCAATTGCTACGAATTGTGGGCAATCTGAACAGCAACCGGTATATCCGTGAAGTTCTACAGCCCGAAGCTGTTCCCTTCCTTCAAAGCTTGCCAGGCGCTGTATTTCAACAGGACAATGCCCGCCCTCATACTGCTCGGATTGTTAAATCCTTCTTTGCAGCGCAGCAGGTACAGCTTCTTCCTTGGCCTGCGTGTTCCCCGGATATGTCGCCAATTGAACATGTGTGGGATGTCATTGGTCGGCGTCTTGCTCGTGATCCTCGTCCTGTTGCGTCTGCAGACGAACTTTGGGTACGCGTACAAACGATATGGAATGCTCTTCCTCAGTCAGACATTCAAACTTTGTTTGACTCCATGCCACGTCGTGTAGCAGCACTTATTGCGGCGCGTGGTGGCCACACAAAATACTGATTCTGATCTCTTGTTCTTGTTTGTTTGCTTTGAACATTTAATCATTTATTTGTACCACTACCACTCAACTGTGTATTAAATTGCATTCAATTATGACGATTCCTTCTTGGTGTTGCAATTTTCACAAACGTGAGTGTATATGTTTATTCATTTCAAAACCTTTTTTCGTAATTGTGTTAGAGATTTTAGGAATTAACTCCTCTCATTGTTATTTGTAATTTTTTATTTTATATTTCTAGTTCAAATTTTCACTTTTCTGTTACTTTTGTACATATTGGATTACTTCTACTCTACATGTTTTTGGATTTCATCCACTTAAAATTAAAATTTTTAATAGATTTTTGCACTTTCTTATTACGTTTCTATTTTTTTAATCCAGCCTGCATGTTTTCAAAATTTCCATTTCGTTTTGTTTTTCGCAATTTCGAATTTCAAACGAAATTGCATATGGTTTTTTTTTTTCAAATTCTGGGTTACTATTTTTGCTAGTTTTCTTTCTGGACTCCATCCACGAAAAATGTTTTTTAAATTTGTGTATTATTTCGCAATTTCTTTAAAAAATTGTCTATGCTTTTGATGCAACAATTTTGCACGGCTTACTGCGACCTATAGGAACTGGACCAATAAAGAGAGATGCTACTTTGATTTTTCTAAGGTTCTTGTTTTTCTAAGATTGCTTTTAAATTTTAATTTGTGTCCTTGTCAGTTTGAAAACAGGTTGTTTTAATCATTAGCATCTTTCGTGGCACCAACCACCAATGACGATGCATCAAAAGATATAAATATCATTTTTCATTTTTGGTTTTCCTATGTCCCCCGCATGTCTTGACGCTTGCCGATGTGCTTCTGCTTTTTGATATTTCCACGGTTTATTCCGAATTGAATATAGGATGAATTTAAAACTCATTTTTTACTTTTTGTTTTACTTTTCGTGTGTGTGTGCATGTATGCATATGTATTACATGAACTAAATTGAAGATCTTTTTAGAAAAAAATATAAATTTTTTTAAGTCTAAATAATAATTAAAATTAAATGTTTTTTCGTAAGACAAATGTTACTTACGTAAAATAAGTTTAAAATTCGTAACTAGCTATATTACAGTTGTAAAGGATTCTTGAGGTCAAAAGGAAAAAAAAGAAAAGAAAGGTAACAGCACTTGTTCAATTCGTTTCGTTCTTCTTCTTAAACTGCGGCATTCTTTTATTCTCATGCAGTCTGGAATATAAATTTTCAACATGTTCCGAAAGGAATTTTTCTCACTTCAGTGGAGCGTGCGGTTTGACGCCACCGGAAAGTTTGAGCGGAAAAATCCACTTACGAATGGAATATTGAATTTGACTTCCCAAGTACTGGATATTTGCCTCAGCAACAAACAGATTAGCATCTTATTTGCTGCCTAGAATATCTGTATATTTGTGTTATGTTTCTGAATGTGTATCTAGACAAAGTTAATTTACGAATTCTGTTCTCGTTGCGACTGGAAAGTTCGTTTAAGCATAGGAATGACTAATGAAATTTGAAATAACTTACGTACAATAATTCAATTACCTTTTGTATCTCATTTACAAGCTTGGAAATGTTAAAATATGCTAATAATTACTTCAGGCGTATTCCATTATTACCTTAATAAATATTTTCCAGCAGATAATTATTCTGTGGAGAATACCTACTCAATCTGGTTCGGTGTGTCCAACTGATATTACGTTTGTAATTACGCTTAAATAACGAAGACTAGAATTCAAATAACTGGCGAAATTAATGTATCATTTCTTATTATTTGCTATCCTTTAATTTTATTATCTTATTCATAATTTCAAAGCTAGACGAGTTATGCAAAAGAACTTGAGGGTTCAAAATTCACTTGATAAAAATCTATTATTTACGCAGCTTTTATAAAAACCGTGTGCTCTTCAAGATTTAAAAATTTAATTTAGACCAAGATCAGATGAAAAAGGTGGAAAACTCATATACTTAAAGATGCTCTTCAAATATATATAGATGGCAGCAAGAGTGATCATGGACATTCTAGTAGTGGTATCTTCATCAGGATTCCTACTTCTACTTAAAAATTAGAATTATTGTTCTATGTTCAGATCTGAGCTTATCGCTGTCGAAAGTGGCCTGAGTTATGTGGAGAATATTATTGAACCTGATTTTGTGGATATATGGATCCTAACTGTCATTGATGATCAGTTCAGTATCTAAGTGACTGGACAGGGATTGGGGACAAGGCTGGCTTATTTACTCTTAAGTCACTTTCCAGACTTTCGGTCATTTCCGAGGTACACATCCAACGGTTTCCCTCCCATGTGGGCATTAGTAGCAACAAGACTGCGGACTCTTTGACAAAGGCTGCTGCTTTAGAGACTTCCCAGTCAGATATACTTTGCACCTATGGTGAGGTATTTTCCGAGAGAAGAAATCACTTAAGGATCTCTGGAATATCCCTCCAGTACATGACCCATACTCGAGAGTTCTCCCTACATTTCGGGGTCCATAGAAGCCAGCAGACTTGAATATCATATATGCCTGGGGACTCTTGCGGAGTCTCTCCTATCAACAAGGGCAGAAAGATTTTAAGACTTGTACCAAGCGTAATGCTACTCAGGCATCACCTGATCATATTTTATTATGTCTTGGGTTTACCTTGGATTAGGTTTTCATCAAAATATCTTCTCTTTTTAGACTTTTTTAGAGGTATCTTCACTCATGGAATTGGTCTAAAAGTGCTGGATCACTTCGAGGATTAGAAATAGCAACAATAACAACAAAAGGTGAGGAAAGGCATTAAATCATTTTATAAGATGGTATGTCTTCGATATGTCCTTATTATACTCTGTCAATATATCCAGCTAACAAGTGGAAGGCATTCAGCTTGTTTCTAAC
Source organism: Stegodyphus mimosarum (assembly GCA_000611955.2). Classification (NCBI taxonomy): domain Eukaryota; kingdom Metazoa; phylum Arthropoda; class Arachnida; order Araneae; family Eresidae; genus Stegodyphus; species Stegodyphus mimosarum. The sequence goes on along the minus strand of KK116248.1, from coordinate 189,651 downwards.
AAGCATGAAATTGATGTATGAAATACTGTGGTCCAAAAGTCACTAAAAGCTTATAAATTTGATACAAATAAAACCGATCTAAAGATGATCCGCCTAACAGTAATCATGTTCGAATCTGATGATGAAAACAAACTTGAGAAGATTTTATTATTCCATTGCTAGGTATAACAGAAATGCTTATGATTCCATACTTAATCAAAGTTAACTGTAATAATTAATTTTCCAGTCAAAATATATAAATATAAAATTAACCTATTTTATTCTGAAGGAATGAATATGCTGCATATTTTGCATTATTACCATTTCGGGACCGTTAGGCATGGAAAAACATAACTCAGTTTTTATCCAATTATCACTTAGGCTGCTATGAAGCGAAGTATTTTTTTCATTCAAATTGCAGTGCCATTGAATGTTTCGTTAAATAACTACCAAGCAGCATATGGAAATCAGCACCATTATTTAACGTAAGAGGGTACATCGGGGTAACAGGGTCTAACAGGTTAAGAGTATATCTACCAAATACAGCAATTTGTCTAACAGAGAAATACAAATAAAAAACTGTAAGAAGCAAAACCAATAGAAATTAATTCTTTTTCGTTAATTGAAAGAACATTCCTTAAATGTTCTTACTTTCTTCACTCTGGTTTCAAATTTAGGTTTATTGCATTTTTCCATTTACTTATATTACACAATTTTTTAATCATTTAAATTTAAATTTTTCTAAAAGGTAAAGTGCATATTTTCGAGTGACGTTGGAGTAGGTTATATCTGGATTAACACTACATTTAAATTTATTTAAATTTTTTCATTTTGTTTTCAATTGTTTTAAAAATATATTTTAATTTGTTTAATATTGCTTTGATTAAAAAAATGGATATTTTCATTTGAACATTTTTCCTTTTCAGTTCATCTGGATATAATACAGAAACGTAGCGCTATTGGCAATACTTTCGGCTGCTCCTTGACAGACCAAGAAAATTATCAACTTTCGTTAATTTAATATTGTTACTTTTCTTTATTGAGACCTGCTTCTCTTTCGGGATTGATTTCGAAGATTTTGCTTCTTATTGCTTTTAATTTGTGTTTTTTTTTGTTAGATAGATTGCTGCTTTTGAGAGATATATTCGTATGATATATCAAAAGGCGTCGTAAATTGAGGGCCAAGTGTGCCAATTTTGGCACGCCGTAGAGTACTCAGTGGCGCTCTACACCAGTGTACAAATTTAGCAGATACGGATAAATCACCCTGTCTATTCTCTCTGCGCCATTCCACCCCCCCGGTACTTTCTCTCCTTTTCACTTTTTATTTTAATAAATATGTTTATTAGAGGCATAATATACATAAATTTTATATCTTTATTTATGTTGAAGGAATAGTTAGATTTTATATTGTTTATTTTTATGTCAATAAATATGTTTAAATGATACATAATTAATATATAATAAACCTTTATTCCCTATCTCTGCATGCACTGCCGCCGGAATCATTTCAAATATTTCCTAATATGCAGCATCCTGAATCATATTGGTAGATTGGATTCGCACATCACAGCTACAAGGTTGCTGACCCCTGTTCTACACATTTTATTTCATTTATATATATATATATTTTTTTCTGAAGCGTAAAAAGATTCATGATCACAAATTTAAGGGATGATAGAATATGACAAAAGTAGCAATTTACACGATACAGTATAAAGCGGAATGTGAAATGGGAATGCGAATGTACGATAGGTCGTTTTATTCATAGATATTTACATGATATAATGTTTTATGTTCATACGAATTGTTCAAATGAAGAACTATCAACTACAAATACATGCATCATAACAAAGATAGAGTGACTTTCTTTGGAAGATGCCCTGCATGTCATGTACTTCTGCAGTCAAGACGCTCATTCCGGGACAAAGTTTTTCGGGCAATTAATATAGGTCTCGTAAACGAGATTTGTCGTCATTGTGATGCATATATTACAACTGAACAATTCTTGTAAATATCAAACATTAATACAAAAATACCCGTGATTAAAAGTCTTTTTGTTCTCCATATTCTTCGCACTCAATGTGTTTCAAAGTTCACATTTCATATTCTCCAACATGTTACATAATTAGTTACTTTTATAGCATTCTTTATCACCCTTTAAAGTTGAAATTATTAACTGTGTTTTCTGTTTCATCCTACGTATATTCTCTTTAATTTAATATAGTTATTATTCATTATTAAAAAAATTATTTGATTTATCATTCATTTACTCACTTATTTTTGTATATCTCAATAGGCCTTTAAATGTTATACATGGTTACACATTTTTGAATTTTGCTTCAGGAAAATTGTTTATAAAAACTAGTTCCATATTAATATTCATGATAACATTTCATATTAATATTTCAGTCAGAAACAATTATACATGAACATTCTATTACATGTGAGGCCTTTCATGTTTCAGTCTCAGCAAAATGTAATTACAGTAGATTTGAAAACATCCATTTAATGGACTTCAGATACCCTTTCGATGACCAAGATATGGCTAGGTTAATTTAAGTAATCAGGAGAATATATAAGATAATCACATACCCCCGAAATATAGTCTGCTTACGTACATTTAAATTTTATTTTATTTTTAGTTTGGAGTGCAGCTTAGAATTCAAAGATAAATCTAAAGATGAAAAATCTCGTTAATGATTATAGAATATATCCCTCGTATGCTTATCAGCGAATTATACACATTAGCTGAAAGTTTGTATAGCTAGAATTTATTCATTCAAATCCATTCAGCCAAGCATGAATGCGTAGATGTCGGCAAGATCTTTACCAAATTAATTTAATTTCATAATCCATCAGAACTCTGCATAAATTTACCATTTCCCGACTGATGGATAACTACATTTAAAAGCTTGCGCAAAAGGGGAAAATAGCAATTAATTATCATTGCTTCGTTTAATTCACTTCATATGTATGTTGCCTGAAGTTAAACTGCTAATTAGTTCGAAATTAAATAGTCTCTAAAGATTATTTTAATTCCCTTGTATTAATTTATAAAACAGACCGTGCTACTAGACGGTATTTAAGAAAAATTTTAAATTAATTTTATTTTGCTACACGACTAAAATTCTTGAGATAAATTTAAAAATTAGTAAATTACAAAAAAATCAATTATGTTGAAAGCGAAAAAATTCAGTTATTTATATTGGAAACAAATTATTGTAATCTATTTCTTCTTTGTTTTCCCAAACAGTTAAAACTGTCAGAATACGTCAACTTACGTAAAAACTGATCTAAGAACTGAGACAAATTTCACGTAAGTATACTCCACTACTATAAATGACTACTGAAAACGGAAAGAGTAATAATACAGGATTCACTGAAGAAATATATCGTAGATTTGGAGTAGTATAAAGTATACTTAAAGTTACCATTTCGTGACTGTGTACAGATTAGTGTTTAAAACCTGAGAGCTAATATAAACGTTCTTTTGAAGCTTAGAATATATGCATGTGCGCGATAGTCACGCAACCTTACAAACAAAGCTAACGCGACATTAGCAAGGTGAATTAATGATATGTCTTTTTATTATTATAATAATAATAATTATATTCTTATTAGCATTTTCAATGAAAGACATGAATGTTAAATAAATAGATTTTCATGTCTTCAATAAATTAGAAAACTTCTAAAATAAATCTTTACACTAATCTACATTTTAAGGTTTATACTATTTACATACAGCGTGTTTATAAATGAATGGTGCAGTTTTAAAAATGAATAATAAATCGATGTATTACCTTACCCGCCGTAAAATCTACTACGTAAGCATTGGCAGCTGCTTCGTTTTGAGGTGTTCAGATCTGTGGTTTCAGTGCACCGTGAGTTTCGTGAACGTTTTCGGTGAGGTGTTTCGCGAGAAAGTGTACAGCCGGTTTTTTTTTTTTTTCTAAGAACCTGTGATCGGTTATATTTATAGACACGTTGAAAACCTGGTTGTTACCCTAGCTGAACATCAAGTATGGTGATTACATTTTGCAACTGGACGGTGTTACACTCCTTTTTCACAGGAATGTTCGGGAACTTCGTAATCGTGTTCTTCACCAGCGCTGGAGTTAGTGTGCTGCAACAGCAAAGAACAACCTTCTCCCTTGTCCAGCCCGTTTGCCGGATTTAACACCATGCGATTTTTTCTTTTGGATTTGTTAAAGACCGACCGCAAGTGCTCCTGTCCCTTCAAGTCTGTGATTGGATAAAGCATGCGCTGCATACTGTCACGGCGAACATGCTACACCGAGTTGTGAAGAATTTGATTACCGTATAAATGTGTGTCGTATAACCAAAGGGGCATATATTGAAAGACTTGGACAAAACATACCTTGGTTAAAACTTGGACAGTTGTCGCTGCTTATGCTGAAAGGTTTGACCGTATAAAGTAATTTATGGATTTATTATTGATTTTTAAAACGGCACTATTCGTTTATAAACACCTAAAAGTTACTCTATGAGGACTCCATTGTTTTGCTCACAGTTTGTATCAGTTAATTTACTGTTTTACACTTTTTGGCTCATTTTGAATTTAGGCAAATAAAACGTTAAGAGCTAACAGTATTCAAGAAAGCAGGAGTGGATGTTGATTGATAGGCTCAACTACTCACTTAGTTGACCGTAATACTTTGCCTCCGGAAGACAACACAACCTCTGTTCGTCTTTTGGTTTCCGCCATTGTAGATTTAGCCAAAAACATTTGCCCACCTTTTTCTTTGTCGCATATGTTTTAAAAATCTATTTACTTTAATTAAGGTCAGAAGAAGGCGTTTCCCTTCAGATTTTAGTTAAAATCTGAGTTACTGTACATCTCAAGTCAAATAAGTCTGTTTGTGCCATTAAGCTTTGATAAATAGTTAATTTATTATTTTATTATAGCCACATTATTTTCTAATAAATCCTAGAATGCTGTTTTTCATCTGTGTATTTATTTAAAAATTATTTAAATTTCATGTCACATGTAAATTAACTGTCGAGAACTATAGCTATTTTCAAAACTTCTTACATTTTTCTCCATATAATGGAAATTCCTTTTGACGGAAAATCTTTCCTTTCTTTTCGGTCGTTAGTGCACTTCCCAAAACTTCTTCTCTAAGTACAGATTTCTTTGTATTTTTATATTCGAACACAAATTCTATTTTTAGCCCAAAGGGGCTTTGTCCCTGAAGGACTATTGTTTTCGATTTGCGATTTTGCGCTGAATCGCTATAAACGGCTGTATCACTTTTCAAATTGTTGCCACCAAAAGTTATCGCCTTGTATTATATTTAAAGAAATTAAATAATGAAGAATCTGCATAAATGTATGTATATTTCTCCAAATGTAATAAAACAACAGTACCTAGAGCCATCCAATTTTGAATAACGTACGTTTTCAACCGAATATGCTCATCTGGAAGCCCAAATTTGGAATTTAAATTTGTTTTATTATCTATTTCATATTTTATAAAACTTAAACGAATTTTGATGAACAAACTCAACGATTTAAAAGCGAGCAATGGCATTTCATATTTTATAAAACTTAAACGAATGTTTGATGAACAAACTCAACGATTTAAAAGCGAGCAATGGCAACACTCACGGGGAAAAAATCTTTTTTATCTCCAGCGCGCGAAAATGTGCATCGGAAATTCTAAAGATATGCTCATCCTAAATTATTTTGCAATATTGCTGTTGAAGAGAATTTTATGGTTTAAGTGTGAAGAACATGATATTTAATAAATAAAGGTAATACACAAAACGTTAAAAAAACGCACCTTTGGACGTAATGTAAAATCTGAAACCTTTCAATTATTTTAATATTTCTTTTGTTTTTTAATCACTGAATTGTAGTATCTCTCCCCAGGCAAACTGGCTATGGAAATCCTTGACTTCTTTATTATCTCTCAGAACGTTTCAAAACAAATTAAATTACGTTTCGATGAGTTGGATATAAGTCTCGGAATATTTTCATCGGAATTTCATGTACAATCTAAGAATTTATTTATTTTTCTTAGAGATATAAAACCTGGTTAACGGTTAGCTAGAAGAAATACCCATAGTGATTAAATTTAAAAACACTGTCAAGAGCTTCTATTTATTGCAGGTTTTGTAGGATAGCTTTACAAAATTTTGTAGTGCAACAAAATATTTGAATATATTCACAATTTTCTTGAAGAATGTTATTCTGACCCAAACAGTAAACATGTAGAATTTGTGTAACGCATTTAAATTCCTTTGGTATAATGGCATCTTTTTATTTCCACACGTCTGGCTAAACCCGTACGTTTCAGTAGGTTTCAAAACAAATTAAGTACGTTTCGATTAGTTGGATTACGCCTCGGAATATTTTCACCGGAATTTCATGTGCCATCTAATAATTTATTTATTTTTCTTCTTCTTATGACATTTTCTGCTCCAAAGAATAAAACGTTTTTATCGTCCTCATAATTAAGGCCATTCTTTCCATACTTTCTCATTTCTTTATTAATAATTTAATCTTCATGTTCTGTGCTTTAAGGAAAACTTTAATTATCATGGTAGATTCCAAGTATTTCATACTAACAGATCCTTCTTCAAACTGAATTTTAATTTACAAATACGCCTCTTCCCTAAAGCCCTTGTGTGCTTTACTGAAGTTAATTAACCAAACCAACCGACCAAAACAAAGTGAATATTACCCATCGCATTAGCAAATTTAATATCATTTGAGGCAATCTTACAGAGCAACTCCAAATGGAGTTTTTGCGCATTTAAAGGTATGTTTTTCATTGCATTTCATTTTTTACATTTTTCCTCCATGCAATGCAAATTCCTTTTGATGGAAAATCTTTCCTTTCTTTTCAGTCGTTAGTGTACTTTTCAAAATTTCTTCTCCAAGCACAGATTTCTTTGCATTTTTATGATCGAACACAAATTCTGTTATATTACAATCATTTTAATCTTTCTTTTATTTTTTAATCATTTAATTGAAAAATCTGTCCCCAGGCAACCTGGCTATGGAAATTGTTGAATTCCTTATTTTTAAATTTGATATAAATTTTCATTTTTCTAGAATATATTTTGCTTTAAGGAAAAGAACTCAGTATTTTGACTTTTTTCTATTCCTGAATTTAGAGGTTCTTGCAAATCTAAATTTTCTGCAAGATATATAATTATGGATTTTTTTAATCACGAGATATTAATCATGAATCATGTTTTAATAAAGAAATCACTCAATGATTGTTTTATCGCCGATTGTTATTTCATCGATTATTATTTCATTTCGAAACATTTATTCCCTTCCCTGTGGAACGGCGTTTCCTCTTCAGGGTACCTGAGCCTAGGCTCTACCTCTTGTAGAATAAGTTAGTAGCTTCGAAAATTGATATAAAATGAACCTATCAATTAAGGATATAATATTTTATACATATATATTAAGAGTTAAAGCTTAAATTTAATATGTTCAGTTACACATTAAAAACTAATAGATATGAGCAAAAGATGTGTCAGGACTGAGTGTTCGGTGCATATTCTTTGAAAACATCTTTGTGAACTCCTTACGTCCTGATCTGGAACAGGGAGCTGAATGCAGTTATGTTCTGTGGTAGAAGGCTGTGATTCAGTGGTAGAATAACTGCACTTGAAAGGGATTTAAAATCCTCTTTTATTAAATCACTATTATTTACAAACCACTTCCCAACTCGTGAGGGATACAGAGTAAAAGGCCACACTTGGGTCTAAAATGAACAATCAGATAAATTTAAACTAAAACTAAATAGAAATTAAAGAGTCGTTGCTCACAGAGCTTATAACGCGAGGCTGGCCTCTAACTAAATGGTGCGTAGCAAGATTTACTAATACTGACGCACTTGGATTTATTTCAGTAAGCAATCACGTAAAGCGCTATGGCTTAGAATTTAACTGATAGCTAGTCAGGAGAACGTCGAATAGAATGATCGTGGTCTGAGACTAAAAGCTCTCTCACACTGAAAGGTTTCTACCTTTCGTTTAAATAGAACTTGGCTCCACTTCAAATTAGCATAAAGCTGAAAACGCGCGCTTCTTCTAACGGGAAGTTGAAAATGAGAAGGGATAGAAAGATTTAAATTAAAATAAAACTTTGTTATTTTAACTAAAACCTTACAGATGAACTAGAAAGTTGATGAACTGTTCATTAGATTAGGCCCAGAGACTGTCGAGCTGGTGAGATGGAATATTGCATGGTAAGAAAGTCCAAATACTGGTAGCTCGAATCCATATTAATATGAAAAGATTACACAAAGCACATACATGATAGAAAATGATAATTAACTTTACATATATACATACACAAATGCAGACATATAATACAGGGATACAGTAAATTGATGGTACATAGTAACTAGACGTATGAAGGAAAAAGGTGAGGTTTACATAATCCAGGTATTTAACTGGGCCAAGGGCCCGTCCATATTGTTTAAATCATTATAGTCATAGTTACAAATTTTTATACTGGAGTTGTAGATAGGTTGCTGCCTGTTATGGAAATTTTTAGCGAGTTTATAGTAATGGGTCCTGAGCAGAAACATTTATTATATTAAGCAGTTGTAAATTCGTTTATCAATAGGCTTAATTGGTTGAAATTGTACCAAGAAAAATGTAGTGCTCAGAGTCTTTTAAAGCCTTGCCTTCAGGTTTTCAAGATTTCTAGATGAATGATTTAAAATTCTTCGACCCTTTCAACATGTGTTGCAATTATTTCACGACGTTAGTGTCAGTTGTCAAAGGAAGTGTGCCAAAGTGAATTACAGTTTGTCTAAAACCTTTTATTCGTTTCAATTAGCTACATTAAAAACATCTATTAAATTAATTTTTTTAAACTTATTAATTCATTTATATCTTTTTCTAAAGAACATTTATGGTTCTTTTATAAATTGCAACTTGAAATAGCTATTTTAAAAAATAATTTATACCGAGGTATGATGGCATACAATTATTTATTATTTAGTATTTCAACACATTGAATTTCTTAAATTTCTTTAAAGTACAGCTGTTATAAATTATTACCTAATATAAGCGTAATAATATTTCAGTGATCGATTATCTGCATACGCAGCTAAACGAAATCAGGAACTAAAGCCAACTCGTAAGTAATAGTACCCTATTTAACGAAATATAAGAAATATCTAATATCCACATTTAAACTATAACTGAATTTGAAGAATAAAAAGTTAATATAGAAGAAACTGTTTTTCTAGAAATATTTCATTGTTACTTATCATCATTCGATATGCACGAAAATTACTTTCTGATTTTTAATGTTAGAAACAACCATAACTTCATCTTTCCGTCTTGGCTTCATGTTGCGTTATACTGCTAGATTACACTCATTTAATTAATATTCTGAAACGTATAAGATATTTAATTGATTTCTAAAATTACAATTCATTGCTTGTGGCAACGTACTGTAGTTAAAAAAAAATACACGCGTGTCTTGAAATCTGTTGTAGGCATTAACGGTCGTAATTAATAAAATGGTTTAGTTTGGTTTATGTGATTACGGTAAAGCCTCGATGGCTATCTGCCTAAGAGAAGGGATGCTTTCTTGAAGAATTTTCTAATGGAAACTGGCTCGTATACATGTTACACATGGGATACAGCAGCCCGTTAGCAGGAACTAATAAAATGAAACTAAAAGTATAATTTTTACACATTTTCTAATACATTTATTTTTTATTAATTTTATATTAAATTTCCATCGTTGTTCTTGTTATACTTAAACGTTCTGTATTTAAAAATTGTGTAGATTTCACAACTTTTGCATAGATTTTTAATAAATTTTATTGATGAATAATTGATAATTTCTAAGAAAGTAAATATGCTTTTTAAGTTATCTTGCACTTTATCGCAAATTTCCGTATGTTAAAAATTTATAACTGTACTTTAAAATGTATAAAATTTATTTAAAATTTATAATTAAATTTTCCTAAAGAAACCGCTACCATTACTTTCTACGTTCAGATCTCTTCATCTTGTTTCGTTAAGTACTAATATTTGTTTTCTGAAGTCTTGACGAGAACAGCTCCGAATGTTTACTACGTTCAGTTGAAGGGTTCTTCGTCCTATCAAAATCGAAAGCATTGTTCACTTGAGGAAAGTACAGGAAAAACTTCCCCAATATACGAACTTCTAGCGGCCTATCCGCTCAGCCAATGGAAATGAAATTTCAGATATTGTTATTTGAAGGCATGCGCTGGAGATTGTGACGAATTAAAATAATAGAGCTTTCAAGGTTACGGTTACAGTGAAAAAAATTTCTAAATTTTCAAATGGACATTTTTCAGGTGCAAATTGATCAGCGTATTGAATAACCACAAATGGCGTTGGAATGATTTATGCGCAGAACATTTGCAAAGAAGAGCATTGTAAAGCACCAATTGCAACACAAGAGAGAAAACGGAAAACATTTATGTATTTACAAGTTATCAACATGCCTACCTTTGCAGACGATAACGCTTTGCGCGCGGAAGCTTGTTGACAACGATCACGGACGTAACATCTCAGGAGGAATCTGTATAGCTTCTCGATTTATGACATCTTTGAATTCTGACAAATCTCGTATATATAATTGTACAGCTTAGATTTCAGATAGCCACACAAAGAGAAATCCATTGGAAGGGATCGCGAAGAGGTCAAGAGATCTCGGTGTAGACGAAACTGCAAAGTTATGGGCGATGGCTCTAGCTCCGAAATGGTGTAGCAGCACTTGCCGAACACATGTGGCGACGTGGGGAGGAGAACCGGCTTGCATCCGTAGAATATTTCGCCGCTGCAATTCCGTAATTACGAAATTTTGCAACACTGTCGTATACCAAGCACATGTGATGAAGCCCGTTTTCATATCTGTGGAAGTGATCTCTTCAAATAATTGCGGACCTAGGACGAATATGCTTGCGATACCGCACCACACAGTCACTTTAGTTTTGCGTCAGTCTTATGTTCGGCTTCGCGCGCAGCCGCATGACGTCATGTTGTTTTCAGAATAACCGCCGGCGGACCAGCGAACTCACTCACATTGCCCATATTTCGAGTGCAAGGAATGTTCGAGTATTCGTGTAGACGTTTGACTGTCTTAATGAATGCGTGTGTTAATAAAATTGTGTTTTAGATGTGGAGTCCTGTCTTCTACGAATATTCACAGAGCCATATTATTCACATCTAAAATGGAGACCCGTCTACACACATGAAGCTTCAGAAGCTTGGTTTTCAGGACTTTTCGTTTTCTTCGCTACAGCCACTGGCATGGAAGAAACAGCAGCCGTGAAGATACCAATTTACAGTACTATTGAACTGGCATTGTGGTTTGCTATGTGTGAATCAACTTTTGCTTTACCCGCACCAAAACCTGTTACGTATCCCTCGACGAAATTTAACTATTGCGTCGCTCATTTGCTGCCGGAGATTTACTTCCTTGGTTCAAGATATCATACTTCAGGAACTCACAGATTCTTCATACGAAGATGGGAAAGCTGCCATTACTGATCGATGTGGGGAAAGCAGCACCAAGGAAATCCGAAAATTACTCGCTGGGGAACAATTTGGAGACAGGAAACCATCCGAATTGCTTCGTGTCATGAAAAGGGGTGCTGAAAAACACGATATATCCGTCTTCATTGTTACTAGAGTTGTGTACTCAGCAAATGCCGCCGAATGTTCAATTTATTCTCGCGTCAGTTGAGTCGATCGATTCTTCGAAAGCTGCCAGAATTGCTGATGGAACATTGGAAGTTACCCCCGCTCAGGTAAGCGCAATTTCTTCACATGTATATTAATTCTAAATTGGATTCCCTACTGGATGAGGTCTACAATTGTGTGTTTAGGTATTGTGTCTACGGAAATCATGCAGAATTTCCAAAAACCGCTGTAACAGGAAGTGCAGTCCTTCAGCTAAAGCAGCTTCGAATTTTTCCTATTGCTGGCATCATAGCAAAGTTAATGAGAAAGCCAAAATATGTGTTCCTAAATGTACGTTCCTAAGAAAGTGTCATGGCGACTTGCGTTTTACCCTCTGAGTCTCGTCGCCATTTTATCAAAGACAGAAAATCAAATAAAACCTTTTTGTGCGATACTGGCTCAAATGTTCAGTAATCAGAGATCAGCCAATGAAATCAAAGATGAAACGCATCAGACACCTACTAAGACGTTTTCCGCTGCCAACGGTACTTCAGTCCGGTTTAAGCACAGAAACTTTCAAGACTTGACCTCGGCCTTCGCCATAATTTTAATTTTGTTTTTTATGTGTGTAAAGTGTCAACGAATGTTATAGAATCTGAGATTTTGCATTATTTTGATTTACTACCTGATTTAAGGAACAGAAATCGTGTTGATTTAAACACTCATTTAAACATTAATTGCATAACAATTAACACACATTTCTATTATATTAAAGTAATAACTGCAAATAGTGTAAATGATCAATTGGTGTCTAACTATTTTTCACTGTCGAAGCTTCCTGATCTTAATGAGACTGTTAAGCTTAATACTATGCATTTCATTGAAACCATAGGTCCTCCTGCTTCATAGAAGCCTAGGAGACTATCTCCAGATATATTAAAAATTGCTAAGAATGAAGTCCAAAAAATGATCATTTCAGGCCACATGCGACCCTTTAGAAGTAATTACTCCTCTCTTCTACACATGGGGTCAAAGAAAGTCACAAACGAATGGAGACATGTGAGAGATTTTTGGAGATAAAATGCTCAGACAGTGAAGGATAAGTATCCTATTCGCAAAATTTATGATTCTGCAGCAAAGTTGCATCTAACAAAGGTATTTTCTCGAATAGTCTTGGTAAAAGCTTATCATCAAATTCCAGTTAATCCATCTGATATCCATAAAACGGCTATTGCCACACTTTTCGGACTTTTTGAGAGCACAAGAATGCAGTTGGGGTTATGCACCGCAATTTTATGCCTTTAGTTAACCTGCATGTTATAATTGCAGAATTATCAACAATTTAAAAGTTGTTTAAGTGCGGCTAAACCTAATTATTTTGGCCATAGCGGCCATATTTGTTTACATTTGGAACGTAACAGAATAGTGGATTTGTTACCAATCTAGAGAAACTAAGCTTTTCCAACAAAAGTAACGCCTTCTTTTATTATTGCGAATTAAATCATGCTTAATCCATTCTGGAATTTATTCGAGGAAATGAGTGTTTAAGATTTACTTCGTAATTTTTAATATAGATATTTTGAATTTTTATGTATTTTTGTCTTGCCGCTAAGTGAGAACTAAATTAATTGAATGAGAAATACTGAATCGTCTGTGAAAAACTGTCTCTTTTTTGTTGTCGTTGTTCGTTTAATTTCTTTTGTATATCGTTTTAGATTTATTATAATATTGGATAGAACTAGTGGCAAAGATTGGGCAATTCTTCAGGTGATATAATTTTTGTGCATTCTGAGTTATAAAATGAATGGGATGTAAAGCTCTTAAGTGAAACGAGCGCCAGAGTGTCGCTATGGTAAACACATACAGTGAATCTTAAAGAGTGAATTTATTCTATTGTGGTTTATGCTCTATCGACGAAGTAGATTTAATTCAATCCAAGAAGTTTAAATGAAATGCAAAATGCGTATATTTTAATATTCCGCTCAAGGAAGTCATGTGGTGTATACATCACATTTTTTTAACTTTATGTGCCTAACAATATCTCAAACATCTCAAACCGCTATGTTTTAATTATACGTAGATATGTAAACATATGTTTCAGTATTAAAAATGTATATGACGTTATTTAATTACAGAACAGAATAAATTATTTTTATAAGTGTATCGGAATATTTTTAAGCATCTTAATTCTTGAACTACGATGTAAAACAATATCTTGAAGTTCTTAATTACGCTAACTAAAAATAGCATTACCTTAACTTCAATGTTATTATTTTAAAATCATATTAGAAGGCTGTATCAAAAATTTATTAAAAATTCATTAATCTTCATTCGCGAAACTTTCTTTCGTTTTAAAGAGAAATCCTGTGTTTATCTCTCATATTTTTATTTCATTTACTTATGCAACATTGTAGAGACGAGTCATAAGCTTGTATGAAACAGTAAATTTGAGGTCGGGCATCCAGCACGCGGCGCTTATACTTTAACTTGGAATTCCTCTGCCGAAAGAGATATTTTCCATGAAACTAAGGCGGCGCAAAGCGATTTTCTTGGTTTCTTGGGGCTAAATCTGTTTATAGTATATCTAATGTTTTTCACAACCAACAATATTTACCACCTTTATTCTCTTATGTCTGAAGTAAGGAACTTGAGTTAAGTGATTATGCATTCTTTCGAATAAATTTATTTAAAAAAAAAAAAAATTTTAAAAACATTTATTCATGTATAAGAAATGTACTCAAACCACATGCTAGCTCTAAGTAAACTGTAGCGATATAATTAGCTGAAAAGCATGCTTGGAAAATTAATTTCTATATAAAATTTTGAAAGATCTGAAGTATATAATTTAAAAATAATTTTATGTATAAAAAAGTAACCCTGCTTAAAGGAATTCCTACAAATCTGAAAATAGTTTAACAATCTGAAAAGGTTATTATCTGAGAAAATTGAAAGTTATACATCTGCCATAAAATTAGAATAAAAAAAAACAGTTGTATTCTTTAAAAGAAGAGAAATATTCTTCTTTAGAAAATTTACCTCGAGTTTATAAATTAAGCTCTTAATTTGAAATCTGGTATTATAAGGTGTAAATCATAACCGAGAACTTGCCTGATGTGTTGTTTTAATTACAAACGAAGACAACTGTAAGAATAGCTTTAATTTATGATAGAGCGTTTACAAAATCAATACCCTTGAAGTTCAGAAACGAAACGCTGTCACTAATATATCTTTTAAACCTTTATCCTAAAATTTTCTCCTCAACGATACTGCTTTATACAACATTTCATGAACCAAAAGAATCTATTAAAATAAAAAAACAAAATAATTTATTTTAAAACTATTAGTCCAAAGGACGTTAGCACCGAAGGGGCTATTAATTTCGTTTTTGCATTTTGCGTGGATTCACTTTTCAAACTGTTGCCACCAAATATTATAGACCTGTATTATATTTAAAAAAATTAAATATGAAGAATCTGCATAAATGTATGTATGTTTCTTGCATTGTGATAAAAAAACGCTACCTAGACCCATCTAATTTTGAATAGCGTAATCCTTCACCGAATATGGGCATCTGGAAACCCTAATCTGGAATTTGTTTTATTATCTGTTTCATATTTTGTCGGACATTAAAGAATTCTCGATTAACAAACTCAGCGATTTCAAAGAAAGGAATGGCAACACTGTACGAAAAAAAAACATTTTTATCTCCAGAGCGCGAGACTTGTATCAGAAATTCTGAAGATATGCTCCTTTTAAAATTATTTTGCAATATTGCTGTTGAATTGAATTTTATGGTATAAGTGCGAAGAGCATGATATTTAATAAATAAAGTAACACAAAAAAAAAAAAAAAAAAAAAAAA